>VXAB01007342.1:148138-165849 GCA_013399175.1 Odontophorus gujanensis | reverse complement strand
TAGGAAGGGGGTGATTTCAGCGAGCAACCCCAGAACCTACATAGGGAAAAAGCATCTTGGAGGTGGGGGAGGGGGTGATTTCGCTGAGGGTGGATGCTCAGGGGGCTCCATTGGACGAGGGTTTGGCCCAAGGGTGGTGGGGTCCCACTTGGGGTCTGCCCCATCACAGTTGGGTATTCAGTGCTGTGATGGAAGGAGGGGATGGGGATGTGGTGANCCTCCTCTTCCTCTTCCTCCTCCTTTCCACCCGTTCTCACCACCGCCGCCGTTCTCTTCCGCATCGGTACCACAGATCGAAGGGGGAGGGAAGAGTGCAGAGCGGCACTTCCGGTCCTCCCCTCCGCCCCTTCGGACCTCCAGCCAATAGAAAGCCGTGGTGGGGACTGAAGAGCCCAATGAGGTGGAAGGGGCGCTGTTAGCCCCGCCCCTTTCTGAGGGCTCGCGGTGTTCCCGCGCGTTGTGTCGTGTGTTCGGTGCGTCGCTGACGGGGTTGGGCTGTCCGCGCTGTCCCCATAGTCCTGCGTCCCCATAACCATGTGTCCCGTGTCTCCATGGCCCCATGACCCCAGAGCTCAGTGTCCCATAGAATCACACAGGTTGGAATAGACCTCAAAAGAGGTCTCCGTCCCATGGCTCTGTGTTCTGTGTCCTCGTAGCTCTTGTGTACCCGTGGCCTTGTGGCCCACAGTCCTACAGCCCTTGTCCCCTGCTTCCATCATAGCCCTACCCCATGTTGCCATGGCCCTGTGTCCCCATAGCCATGTTTCTTATGTCCCCATAGCCCTGTGTCCCACGTCCCTAATGACTGTGTGTCCCACAGTCCCATAGCCCCGTGGCCCCCTGTCCCATATCCTAGAATGTGTTGGAAGGGACATCAGCTGTGACCCAGCACTGGTGGAGGAGACAATGGCGGCAGGGTATAAATATTGGCTAAATAGATTTATTTTCATACAAAGAATACACAGATCCCCCAAGGGGGCGCCCCGACCTCGGGGGACATCCCAAGATGTCCCCAGCCTCTGTTCTTACCAGGGGAGGGGCACAGCAGGCACCGCTTCAGTGGGTTTCACTGGTTCCCCCGGCAGGATCAGGCCCCATGGTGGCACTGGGACCAACGGGGACATCCTGGGGACATCCCCATTCTCTGCACTGGTTCTCTTTTAGGCTCCAGTGAAATCCTCCATTGGAATTTTGTTTGTTTAGGAAATGCCCCAAACAGCGGGACTTAACTTTGGGGATCTGTCTCCATCCCTGGTTGAGCATCGGGACACCCCTGTCCCCTCAGTGCCCACATTGGGCGTCTCCTTGCTCTCCTGTTCTGGGGACATCTCTGGACAATTTGGGGTCACCTTGTGCCCTAATACTGTGCTGGCACAGAGCTCTCCCCGCACTGTATGTACACACTGGATAAAAGAAGAAAATACATATATTTATAGTGGGGGGTGAAACACCCCCTGCTGCCTCCAGACATCCCCCGTGTCCTCATCCCAGTGCCTTTCTGTTCCCAGGGGGGACGTGCCCTGTCCTAGGCCAATCGGGGACTGGGAGAGCTCTTCCGTGCCTCAGTTTCCCCACCAGTTGTTGGGTTGTGCCTCAGTTTCCCCAGCGGTTGATGATTTTGTCATCATCCCACTAAGGAGATGTGGGATGAAGAGGAAGCCACTCAAGCAGCCACCCCACAGGGTGACATGGGGGACACGGGATGACCCAAAGGCATCCTCCAACAGAGAAACATCACAGGCAGACCTACACATAACCCCCTTTTTCCCCACATTTGTCACACACCGTTATCACCCACCCTTGAGGACACAGCGGTGTTGGCATCCTACAGCACCTGGTGGCTTCGACAGTGTTGGAGGCTGATATTGGGAGTGGGGTCTGGATTTGGCCACCCCACCTCCTTCTGTCCCTTTACAGTGGGAGAGGAGGTGGTGGGGGACAGTAGGGGGTCCACCTTGAGCTCTCCCAGCTCAGCTGCGCTTGGTGACCATCTGCCGGTCCCTCTTCTTCTTCTCCATCAACCTGGGATGGAACAGAGACGTGGTTTTAGGGTGCCACCGCACCAATGACACCACCACCCCAATGGACCCACCACCCCAATGGATCCACCACCCCAATGGAACCATCACCCCAATGGCACCACCCTAATCTGGGTTATGGGGTGCACAGGGGGAACTCACTTGCGGTTGCGGACCTCAGTGAGCTCCATCAGTCGCTCTTGGGCCGCTCGCAGCTCATCAAGGCGCTGCTGGTAGCGTGAGTCGCAGTTGTTGGTGCGCTCGTAGCTGGAGACCTGGCTGGAGAGCTCACTGGCACGGTCCCGCAGTTGCTGGATGGATGAGTAGAGGTTCTCCTCGTCTTCCTCCTGCTCCAACACAAAGGGATGAGGATGGATGGGGATTGATCCACTGGCGAAACAAGGAACGGGTGTTTTGAACTTGTCCATGATGCTTACCTTGGCGTTGATGATTTCAATGTGGATGAGCAGCGCGGCCAGCTCCAGGTCCTCTGTGTAGCTGTTCTTCAGCGGCACTGACCGGTAGCCTGGACACAACACCGGGACATGAGCTCAGCCCCATAGTGGGGTCCCAATCCCTCGCCATGGTCATAGTTGAGTCCCCAAGCAGCTGATGATGATGATGATGATTGTGTTCAAGAAACATGAACATATGGTACTTAGGGGCACGCTTTAGTGGGTGTTCTATGTTGGTGGTAGTGGACTCATGATTCTACGAGTGGACATAGTGGGGATGGGTTAATGGTTGGACTCGGTGATCTTGGAGGTCTTTTTCAACCTTAATGATTCTATATAATGATGAGGGTGTGGATGGAGGAAACATACCTGTTTTCAGACCCTTAATTGGGAAGGTGGCTTGGGCCAAGAAATTGGGGTCACTGAACATGTCCTCCTCATACACCACAAAGCGGAGGAAGGCGAACTCGGGGTTATTGATGTCGAAGACAAACTGCTTGAAGAGCCACACGGGGTTGAAACCATTGTCAGCTGTGGGGTGAGGTCAGAGCAGGGTTAGACACATGGACAACGCCAACGAAGCACCACTGCTCCCCTGTTAATGGGAGATGCCTTTCCCCTTTGCTCCTCCACGAAACCCACCCCCCATCACCAACATTTGAGCAGTCACAGGCATGGGCTGACGGTTGGACTAGATGATCTTAGTGGCTTTTTATTCTACAACTCTATGATTTCCAATGGAACTCCAAATAGCGTCCCAATGACCCCACTTGTCCTCATGGCATAGGAAATATGTGGGAGAACCCTCACCTACGACATCTGTCTTGTTCTTGCTGTTGTCATACTCGGAGCCACACACCTCCACCTCCACAAAGGGGCACACAATGCTTCTCCCATTCTTGGGAAGATGCCGGGCACCAAGGATCTGTGGGAGGAAGAGAAGGAGCAAGAGAGTGAGGTCCAGCCATACTGGCCCTGTGGTTGAAAAAAGACTTCCTTGGAGAGCCCTATGGCTTAGTTGGTTTGGGTTTGCCAAAATCTTCATGACCATAATTAGCCACACCACACCTTATTTATGACCTTGGACTCATTTTAGCTGTATCTGCAGAATGATTTGAAAAACTTCTGCTGTGTGCATGCCGTACTCAGGAGCTGGTTGCCTACACACTAATCCATCCCAGCTGTAACACCAAAATGACCCAAAGTTGTGGGGTTTTCCCCTCAAAATTCTGGAGTTCTTCCACTGTAAGATTATGCAAGAAAGACCACAGGACCTAACAGATCGTGGTGCAATGAACTCTGCAGAGCCAATATGGATCTTAAACATGTAGAAATTGACCCTAAACCAAGGAAGAACTGAACTCTCATCTCGGTGGTGGTCACCTCGGAATGGACTTGCCATTCTTGCCCACTTGCCTGCAACTGTACTGTGATGGGCTCCACAATCTTCAGGCTGTTCTTGTCGAAGGGATCAAACGTCTCATCCCTCATGATGTCAGGTTGTAGGACATAGCCACTGCGGCCACCGAGCATGAAGAGTGCCTGGTTCAGCTGCATCGGCTTGTCTATGGCCAGAGGACAAAGCAGGGTTCAGGTACCCTCCAGTGGCCCTGAGCAGAAGGTTCTGCCCTCACAAACCCGCTATAAATCTCTCAACCCCAGGTAGAAGTGCATGAAACAACCCAACATTGCATGAGAATATCCCCATCAAGATGGGGACAAAGGTCGGAGAGCTCATCTAAACTACCTCCAGCCACAGGGATGAGGACCTTGCCACCCTGGGCATGGGATTTACCAGGCGTCTGGAAGTTGAGGGCCACCAGCTGGCTGCCACAGATCCACATAGGCAGTGGATCATAGTTGGAGGAGTCCAGGCGCTGCCCTTTGGGGTAGATGCGGCTGAGCTGGCGCCTGTTGTACTGCAGGAACTTCTTGCCCTTGCTGCGGTTGGCATACTTCTCCGCTTTGGTCTCCGGGAAGGAGGACATATCCCGGTAGCATGCTTTGTCTGTGCCAATCTCTGAAAGCACCAAGGTGGCCATCAGTGGAAGACGTGGGGTTCTGTGGGAGCAACCAGTTCCCCCAAACCCCTTTCTTTCCCTTCCCATCCCATCACTACCCTTTTCCAGTCCTTACTGTCTTCATCGAACGGCACGGGGCGGCAATACACAACCAGCTCGGAGAGCTCCAGAGCAATCTTCTTCCTCCGCTCCATAATCTTCCCCTCTTGCATCTGCACAAGGGAAAATGGAATCTGAGAGTCTTCCGTTGATTGGGATGGTCTGTAAACTACAGTCCAATCACTATGGGATGGGGCATCCACCAACATCCACTGATAAGGATCAACTGTCCACTAGTGTCCATCCACCATGGGATGAGACATCCACAATATCTACTGATGGGGACAATCTGTTAACCACAGTCCATGCACCATGGGATGAAGAATTCATCACCATCCACTGCTGGGGATGATCTATCCACCGGTGTCAATCCTTCATGAAATGGGACATCCACCACCACCCACTCCATTTCATCCCCTGGGGATGAGGATGTCCACCACCACCTGCTTTACCCCAGTGCCCCTCACCCTGGCATCGGCGTTCTGCGTGGCCTCCCGGATCTTGGCCACCCACTCGCTGAGCTCCTCCTGTGTGTCAGCGGCCACGTCCAGTGACTGGGCTGCGTGGGACATCTGCTGGGAATGGATGGTGAAGACAAATGGTTTGGAGCTCCTTCCGTCTTTGGAGATAACTATAAGGACATCAGAGGGGGCTTTACTCGAAGACATTCCCAATGGATGGCTCTGTGGAGCAAACGAAACCTCAGCGGTCCTGCTCCTGGGCCCCTACCTGCCCTCCCCAGCACCCGCCAGGTTCCTCCTCCTTTGAGACTAGTCCCAAATATTGCAAATTGTCAAGAAACACAGTGTGGGAGAGTTGAACCCAAATGCCTGTTAACTGTGGTCAATCCCCCCAAAAACACTGGAAGTGAAAGCGGCAAACATAACTAACCACAATTAATGGTTTCACCTTTTCAACCTGAAATGTGTTTTTCTTTGAGCTGAGGTAAATAACCCCCAAACCATCCTTTCAACATCAGCCAAACGTCCCCAGATTCTGTTGCACCGAGTGACATAGTCACAGGAATGGGTTGATGGTTGGACTGTATGATCTTATTGGTCTTTCCAACCTTTATGATTCTTTGAGTCTATGAATTCAGCTCACCTATCCCCAGTACATCACACCAAGTACAAGGCCCTTACTTCTCCCCATCGAGACATTTTTGCCATGCCAGTACCTATCCATGAGTGGTTCACCCCATGTTTATGGTGAGTTTGGGGAGTTTCAGCTCATTGTGCAGAGCTCTAGCTTGGGGTACGTACCATCCCCGTTGTGGACATGGTGGGGACACTCACCTACGTGGCACGATGGCACATCGATGAAGCCTTTCAGAAAGTTCCCCAGGGGGCTGTTTTCCGACGACTGCAAGAGAGAAAAGGGATTGGTGAAGGGCAGCCCAACCTCCATCCAACTCTCCATCCAACCCTCTGGATCAGCCAATTCTAGGCAAAAGCCAATGAAAAATAAAACCATACACTTTGAGCCAACTCTGCTCCATAGAGCATCATAGAGCCTCCAGGTAAGGGTTTGGGTTGGACTGGTGCTGGGAGCACCTCAGGTGTTCTCAGCGGATGGGAAAAAGGGGATGACATAGAGACAGAGCACTCACAGCCTCATCCTGCTCCTGTGCCTGAGTGCTGACAATTTCCTCCACGTAGTTGGCTGGGAACCACAGTTGTTTCTTGCCCCCATAGTCCCCCCGCCACCTGCAAGGGGTGAGAGGATCAAGGCAAGAGGACCAATTGGAAGGGTATACAGGGTGTTAATGCTGCATGCAATGTCAGGAGCAATTGGAGAAGGAGGGGAGGGACAGAAAAGGAGGTCGTTAAAACAGACACAGGAAGATCCCTGCCTGTGGCAATGATGCCCAGGGCACCAGACTACTCTTACCAGCCACCGTCCTGCTTGTCAACGTTGTGGATGATGGCTTGCTTGCAGAACGACAGCTCATCTTCCCGCTGTGCTTTGTAGTCATAAAGAGCCTTCACTGTACACTGGACCACCAGGGAGAAGGACACACATGTCACCACCAAGCTGGGATGCCCAGCTGATGTCCTGGATGCCTCACTCCCTAAACCATGCCCTCTAGAAGTCCACACTGAAAGTGAGACATGTTAGGGGAGACAAGAGGGCTGTAGGTGCATGTGGCCCCATACAACCAGCATATTCCTCTTCTGGGTTCTCCACTGTGGAAGAAAGCTCCCAACCACTTTATGTCCCTGAATGTGCTCACTGAATGTGGAGACGTGGCCCTCAGGGACATGTTTGAATGGGGTAGTGGGCATGGTGGTGGTGAGTTGGGGATAGATTTGATGATCTCAGAGATGAATTATTCTGTAATTCTCCTGTGATATTATTACATTCCCTGAAAGAAAACCCTTTGAATTAGTTCTTCACAAGCCTGAGAGCTGCTTTGCTTCCAAAGAACTTCTAAAGCACAGCTGTGCTGGATCATGGTCAGGGAAGGGACCTCGAGGCTCCTCCAGGGCCAGCACTGAGACCAGCCTGGATCTAAAAACATCCAAGGATGGAGACTGCGTGAAATGACCCTAAAGTTATTCTTTTGGGGTTCTCCCCAGTAAAACGTTTCTTTGCTGTTGTGGCAATCTTTGGCTGGATGTTTGCTTCAGACCTGTCTCATACCCACTGGGGTGATGCTGTTGCTGAAGCTCAGACTGTACACAAGTGATGGGGACGTGAAAAGGTTCCCACTATGTCCCACTACCCTCCACCCCTTGGGGACACCAGCTCAGCCTCTTACCCTGGCCATTGGCATCTTGTTGGCCTCCACATAGAAGTGGGGTGTCCGCACCTCATACAGAGCCCCATAGTCCAGCTCCTGCAAGGACAGACATCAAAGAAGGTCATCTGACCATGGGCATGGATTATGAAAAATCATGGGGGAAACTGGGCCATCACTTGTGGGCCAGAGGAGTATGATGGGGACCCAATATCCCTTTACAGCTGATTGGAAGGGACTTGTGGCTTGTGAAGATGCTATAATGATGGCCAGTGATAGTGGTATGAGTTGGACTTTGGGCAAATCTCCTTTGTTGTCCAGGACACTGGAGAAGATCTTCGAATCACAACAAAAATTGGGATGGACTTGGATTGCCCATGCCCAGAACTACTTTATCCCCACTGTTCCCAACTGGGAGCACTCACAGTGGTGCCCATCTTCTCCAGGGTCTCCTCGTTGATGGGGTAGCGCAGCTTCATCTTACGGTACAGAGGATGCTTCTCATAGTAGCTGACAAGGTCCACCAGGCTTTCAAACTCTGCTGAGCTGCCCAGCATGAAGAGTCGTCCCTCCTGCTGGATGCGGCAGTGCTTGATCTTCCCCTCTGCCCTGAGGCCAAGAGAGCAGCCAGAGATGTCCCCAGCCCTTGGAGTGAAGCCATAGGGCCAAGCCTGGCCAGCTTAGGAGTGCTGGGGTGTGCCACACTCACCGGAATGAAATGGCGTAGGAATTGGGTTCGCTCCGTTTTCGCACCAGGAAGGCTCCATCCCGAGGGACTCGCATCAGCATGTGCTCAGCCTGCAGGCGTGTCAGGCTGGCATGATACCACCTGGATAGGCACAGCAAAGAGGCAGTGGGCTGGCAAATCCCAAATCTGACACCAGCTGCACTGGAGTCAACATGGATGAGGATGGGATGAGGATGGTGGACCCAAGAGTGGAATGAGTGGTGGAAGAGGGTGGTGGACACAAGGGAGGGATGAGCAATGGAAGAAGATGGTGAACATAAGGGTGAGACAAGTGAAGGAAGAAGATGGTGGACCCAAAAGTGAGACAAGCAATGAAGGAGGGTGGTGAACACAGGAGTGGGACATGTGATGGAAGAGGATGGTGGACTCAAGGGAGGGACAAGTGATGGAAGAGGACGGTGCACACAGGAGTGGAACAAGTGAAGGAAGAGGGTGGTGGACCCAAGGTAGCAGTGGACTGGGTTTCACCCTCACTCTTTGCTCTCGTGGGCATTGGGCTGGGGCACGGGGTCGGTGAGGCGCATCTCAAACTCATTGCAGCGCAGTGGCACCTCACGGTAGTGGCAGATGAGACTGTAGAGGCTGTCAAAGACCAGGTTGTCTGTCAGGTAAAATTTGGTGGAACCAGCCTCCTGTCGTGAGTGGATCCTGCAGTGCTGCACGCGGTTTGATCTCCTGCCATGAGGGAACAAAGTGGGAGTGAGTCAGTCCAGATCCATGACCATGCCATGCCATGTTTGGAGATGGTCTGGGCCAGAACAGCAGAATGCTCAGAAAGATGGTGGATTCCCTCAAAACACCACTTCTGCCTCCAAACTGGGAATCTGCTGGAGGCAGCCACCAGATTGCTGGTGTGATGCCCAGACCAGCTTGGGGAAGACATGATCCTGCCATCCACCCCAATGGAGTTCGAACTGGGGCTCCTACCAGAAGGACAAGGTGTAGTCACCCACGAAGGTCTCGCTTTCGCGCACCAGGAAGGTGCCGTCCTTGCCTCCTGTCTCAGTGCAGTATTCATGCAGCAGTTTCTCAGCAATCTGTCGCCCATCACGACCACCTCCTAGCTTCCCATGAAACCACTTCTCTGTGAAGTGCAGCTCGTTGTTGTTAAACTCCTATTAGTTCACAAAGAGACCAGACACACCTCAGGGCTAGCATCCTCATGAGCAGTTGCCATTGATCTTCTCTCTTTCTGCACGCTGACTCCTGGTGTCCCCAAATACCCCCACCCCATGACTGCATCCTGTCCCACACACACCTCCTTCTGTTCCACTTCTTCTTCATCTTCATTGAACTGGTAGCGTGAGGTCTCCTCTGAGTAGTAGATCTTGTTGCTTGTCAAGACGAAATAATGTGGACTCCAGGTCTGCGAGGGAGAAATAGCATCACCGGGGCAGGAAGGAGGATGGCATGGCAGGATGGGGCTTTGAGACCCCCATTTCCTCCCTGGACACCCCATAGCATTGCAACGGTGCCCCATGTTCACCCCAAACCCCTGTGCTCTCCCCTCCCAGGGTAGCCCCGTCTGACACATCCTGCTCTGCCCCCAGCCATCATCACATGGAGATCCTTACATGGTCAATGGGGTCTTCGAGGTAGAGGATTCCATTCTTGATGGAGTTGCTGATGTCGTTCTCTGAGTAACTGGCAGTGGAGACCTCTTCATATAGGTTCCCTTCAACCAGCTTCTTGTGCTGGGGACAGCCCGGGAATGGAATCTCAGCAGCAAGCATGGTGACTCCATCATGCTGAGCTCCCAGCCCTAATCCACAGGTCTACCATCACCACCGCCACCCATTCCCCACAGATCTTTCCTTGCACAGAACCTTGACATTCTACTGTGCATGGAGTGATAATTTCTTCTGAGTGCCAAGATTTGGGGGAATCATCTTCCCTCCCAGCCTGATGCAGTCCTTGGCTCCATACCTTGATTAGGATCTTCTTCTTGAGTTGGGTGGGTGAGGGCAGCTCATCAGCATTGATGTCAACTGGCTTGGTGAGCAACATGTCCCCAAAGACCTTCTTGAAGTGGGAAGCCATGTTCCTCTGCTGGACAATGCTGCAGTGGTCTTCAATGGAGAGGATGATGGGAAACCTGGAGGAGGCAGGTGGGAAAAGTGGCTTGGGATGAAGATGAACAAAAAGGGAATTTGAGCAGCAGTTGCCTGCCTAGACCAAAACTGGGTTGCTTTGGTGGGGCAGGGCTTACTCAGATGTGACAAATGCATGTTCCTTGATGGTATGCAGCACATCCAGGAATTTGATCTTGGAGGTGAGCGTGTGACCGTGGTAGATGATGGGGAGATCATCTGGGCCATCCCAGCAGTCCACTAAATAAGGAGACAACTCTGTTAACACATGTTGCTCACCAACTCTGCACCAGAACAATGTTGGATATTAGGAAGAACTTCTTATCCAAAAGAGTGGTCAACCATGGGCCGCCCATGGAGGTGATGGAGCCACCAATCCCAGAGGTATTCAAGAAACATGGAGATGTGGCACTGAGAGATGTAGTTTAGCGGGCACGATGGGGGTAGGTTGGGTCTTTTCCAACCGTAATTACTCTGTGATTCAAACCCCCTCTCCTCCTTGCCATGGGATGGGTGCAGGGAATGGTCCATCTGGTGCAATGTGAGGTGCTGGGGAAGCTCAGCTTCACTGCAGTGTGCCGTGGAGTATAGGGTGGACTCACACTCAATGCAGCGGCAGCCCATGCGCAGGCAGCGGGCATACGCCTCCAGGGAGGACTCGCTGGAGAACTGGTCTCCTGTCAGGTACCTGCAGAGGCACAAGATGGGATGCTCAGGAAGGGATGCTTGTGGGGGATCACCAAGGTGAGCCCACCCTGTCCTTACGTGTTGTGGGAAGAGGAGATCCAGTACTGGGACAAAGGGTGGTTCATCTCCTCAGGTACCACCCGCTCATACTTGGCGTCCATCACCATGTTCTCCTTGGAGAAGAGGTACGTGAGGAACTGGGGGTGGGAAGAAGCAGAGAGGTCAGAATTCAAGGGGCTGAGGAGATCAATGCGAGGGGTTAATGCTGTGTGGGTTCACTCACCTCATCCAGCTGGAAGGAGGGTTCTGCTGCATCGATGGAGCCATCCTTGAGGTAGGAACACATGTAGTCCCGCACCATGCCCACATCACTGGCCCATGGCTCCTGGGGTGCAAATACAGCTGCTTTTATAGGGTGCAGCATCTGGGAAGGGGTATCCCATGGGATTCACCAGGACTGGGATGGAGAGGGGTCTCAAAGGACAACCAACCTTCTGGTCGTGCAGAAGGAACTTCTGGAAGTCATAGAGGGACACCTGGCACAGCTCAGGGCGGTCCACGTTCCTGGGACGCAGCAGCAGCAGATGTTGCCCAAGAATATGGGGAAGTGGGCACTGCATTACATCACTGCATCCCTGGTCCTGATTCCTGCTAACATCCCCACCCATATCCCCACTCAAGCCCCTGCTGGCATCGTCACTCATATCCACAATTATATCCTGCTGTTGCATCCCTGGCACACATCTCCACTCACATCCTTGCATGTATCCACACTTGCATCCCTGATCACGCTTGTTCCCAACCTTATTTGTAACCCCATTTATTTCACTGCTCACATTTCCACTCACATTCCCACTGCCATCCCTGCTTTCATCCCAGTTTGCATCCCTACTCTCATTTTTTCTCATCCCTATTTGTATGACCACTCACATCCCTGCTCTTATTTCTGTTCTCATCCCCATTTCACCCTACTCACACTCCTGCTCACAGTTTCACTCTCAACCCATTTGCATCCCTGCTCTATTTTGATTTACATCCCCACTCACAAGCCTGCCCAGATTTCCACTCTCTCCCATTCCTGCTCCCATTCCAGTTTGCACTCCTATTGCATCCCTGCTCTCATTTTTTCACACCCCTATTTACACAACCACCTGCATCCCTCCTCTCATTTCTCCTCCCATCCCAATTTGCATCCCTGCTGGATGGGAGTCTGTGGGGCTCCTGTAACTCACCGCAGAGGGAAGGAGAGCTCCAGCTGCTCAATGACCTGCAAAGCAAAAAGATGGGCTGAGCTGGCTGGGAACACACCATGATGAGCTGGAGTGGATGGGTCATGGTTCTTACCGACTTCTGTGCATCAAACATCAGGTTTTTGTAGAACTGGATAAAGTGGGAGAAGGTCATCTCATTCCTGGCTTCCACCTCCTGTGGGATGGGTGGTGTGAGAGTGGGACTGGTGCAGAGGCATTGGATAGGGGCTTGAAGCCCCATTCCCCCCACAGCCAGGGACTTACCACGAGCTTGTCCCGCAGGAACCTCATGTTGGGCACTCGGTAGTTCACCTGGGGCAGCATGGCCTTCAGGTCCTTCACTGTTATGCTGTGAGACATAGAGATGGTGTCAGGGCACCAACCAGACCTGACATGGCATGGATCCCCTGGACACATCGCTGAATTGGGCCCAACCCAAATCCCAGTATCAGCCCAGATTCTCATTTGAGGCTCCCAAACTGCAGATTCTCACAATGGCACAGCACAATTTGCTCCAGAGGCATTTTTGCCCTTTTTCTTTATGATTTAGAGGGCTCTGATGTGAGTATAGGAGCACTGAGCAGGGGGTCAGGGTGAAGGGGTGTAGCTGGGCATCCCCCCCCCGGAGACTATAATTATTCCCATCCTCATCCTATTCAAGAAACATTCCTCATCCTTGTCCTCATCCTCATCCCATTCCCATCTTCATCCCATTCCCATCCTCTTCCCCATCTCCATCTCCATCTTCATCTCCATTTCTATCTCCATTCCCATCCTCTTCCAACCGCCTTTAAGTCCAAATTCCTTTGTTTGGATTATTTTTTTTTTTTTGCTGTATCAAGGAGATTCCTATGGGTTGCACTAATGGCTCATCCTCTCCCATGCAGTGGGCATGGGGATATTTGAGTCTCCTTCAGAGACTGTGCTCCAATCTCTGATTTTAGGTACATCTGAACACCCCAAATAAACCACTACTACCTTGTCCCACACCCTTGCTCCCAGCCTACAGATATGGGGTGGGTATGACCCAGTTCATGGCCACCAAAGCTGGTTGATTTGCAGGGTTAGGCAAAAGGATGTCAGCTATTTCAAGAAACACCCTGGGAGAGGGGTGGGTGGATTTTGGCTGTTGTGTGATCAGACCACTGACCCCTTTCCCCTGTAAAGCCATGCTGATGCTCACCTGCCTTCCCGTGACCGGTCCATCCCATCAAACTGTTTCCGCAGCCACCTGGGAGGAAGAGATGGACAGACAGACAGTGCTCAGCCTTGGGTACCAAACTCATGGTTCATCTTTTCAGACCACAAATGAGGACCATGAAATAGGATTGACCATCCCTCTTCACCTCTCAATCTGCAGTGGGGTCTGGGCTTTCTGGGTGTCTGCCACCAACCAGTTGAGACCTGTGATCCACAGGTTGATGTCTTCCTCACAGAAAGCTAGAGGAGGAAGAAGAGGTTGGTGAAGGATGGGGGAGGTGGGATGCTAAGGATGGGTGGAAGGGGAGAAGTGGGAGCCCACGCACCAGCCACGCTGAGCGTCCGCAGCCTGAAGTCCATCCCGTAGAGGATGATGAAGCACATGGTGAAGTCAAGCTTGCGAGCATCCTCAGGGTAGCGCTCAAAGTCCCGTGAGTTCTTTCCCAGGCGGATCTCCTTAATCTCCCGAATGTCAACTGCAGGGACAGAGGGACACGGGACTACCCCCTGTCACCCTGACACCACAGAGCCACGTGCAGGGGTCGGTGAGAGTGCAGGAGGTGGGACTGTGTGGAGACCTTTGTCCCCAAGATGGGACATCCCATCTGGCAGTGATGGCTATGTCCATGGCTATATCCCTGTGATGGCTATATCCCCCAAAGGAGACATGTCATTGCTGGTGGGATGGCATACCCTTCACAGATCCGTGTCCCCAACAGAAGGCATACTGGTGGCACTGCCCATCGGTACATGATGGCATTATGAGCGCCACGTGTCCTTCAGGCACAGTGTCCCCAAGATAGGGTGTCCCTACAGGTGTCTGACAGCACTGTGGGTGCCACATGTCCCCAGGATGGGGTATTCTGTGGGGCTGGGATGGGTGCTATGGCCAAATGTCTCCCAAGGGAGACGTAACCCTACAGCCCTGCAAGTGACACATTGGCTGGTGTGATGGCACCATGAGTACTGCAGGTCCTTCAGCGACTCATGTCCCCAAAGTGGATCATCCTGGTGGCACTGCCCATTGGTACATGATGGAGTTATTAGTTCCATGTGTCCTCCAGGGATTGTGCCCTCACGATGGTGCGTCCTCATGATGCTCCCCAACAATTTTCCATCTCTCTTGGTGCCACGAGCTCTTGGGACTCAGCCTTGAAATCCCTACAACCACCTTTGCCTCTCTGAGAAAAACTTGGGGCAGGCTGAGCTCATCTTTTAATAGAATACATCTGTCCAAAGGTGGCAATTTGCAGCCCAGACCGCAGGGCGTTTCTTTCCTGCTGTGCTGCTCTCTCATTATCTCGCTATATAAAGCCCAACCGGTGGCGGGAGGGTTGGGTTTCCGGACCGCGGTCTTCCTCACTGCTACATCACATCAGTGGAGATTTCCATCCCCTGGTTTTGTAGAGGGGGTAGAGGAATAATGTCAGGGTATTAATGGTTGTGCTGCAAAATGGAGCCTCCGGAAAAGGGTTTTGTATGGCCAAGGGTGGCCGGACACCGCACAGGGTCATTGTCCTGCAGGAAATGGGTCATTTCCCGGAGAATTTCCAGCCTGGCCCCTGCAGCATTTCCTACATGGCAATGGGGATGGGTGCAGGGTACTGGAGCAGAGAAAAAGTGGAATGCATGGATAAGGGATAAGGAATGGGGGGGAAATGGGGCTGAATCAGTGGGAAAAAAAAAAAAAAAGGTGGGGAATGTTTTTTCTTGGCTGAAAGGCTCTGGAAAACACTGGTGGCTTTATGCAGCCTTCGTTTGGATGGATGAGAGCCAACACGGGCGGACCGGGGCGGGATGTGGGCACTCAGCTGCAAAGCGACGCTCAATTGGTGTCTGCACCCATATGTGTGATTTTGGGGAAGGGAAGCTGGCTGCTGTCCATGGTTTGCAGACCCTGAGTGCAAACGGGTGCATATCTGGGGTTGTTTTGTAGGATGGGAACCGGAGGCACTTCTCCAACCCTACCCATTGCAGGGCACTGCAGAAAAGAGATGGTGGTGGCTATTCCGGCTCTGCTGATGGTTGCCAACACAGCCAGGATCCAGGCTTGGACCCAGGAGAGGGAGTGTGCAGCACAATGCAACGTGCTGGCGGCTTCCTGGAAACCACATCTGCAGCGGATTTGCAGAGATCATGGCAGAAGTATGTCTCCAAACTCCTCCCTGCATTGTCTCCGGGGTCCTGGTGATTAAAACATGCTGGGAGCCAGATCCAACTGCGAAAATCCCTTTTCTCTTCTCATGAAAAGCAAGCAGCACTGATACAAAGAAGGATTTAAATATAGGGGCAGTGTGGTTGGGAGTGGATGGAGGGTCTGCCTGGCAGCTTTTAGAGGCTGGGAGTTTTCTGGGTCCATTAAGAGGAAAGCAAAGAAAGAATCCAGGAGGGAATTGCAGAGCTGAGAGATGCTGCTGGCCCAGGTGGTCAAGTGGTGTCCCCTTGGTCCTTCCTTTGGGTGGGACTTGGAGCAGACCAGACCTCCTGCATGGGATTACCCCATGCTATTGTGAAGCTGATCTAAAGGCTGAAAAAAAAGATTTCGCCTGGGCCAGCAGCGTTCATCCTATCCTATTTCTAATTGTCAGGATGGAAGCATGAGTGTCAATTAGCCATTGTCATAGCAAACTATGCAACAAACCACCCCTGCACAACGTTTTTGGGTTGGCAGGGGCTGGAAACCACCTGGGAAGAGACAAATTTTGGAGGCAGTGCAGGATGACACCGTAGCTCCTAACCTAGAGGATGTACTGTTCTGGGGGATCCTATCTGTATGGACACATGTCCAAGTAGCAGCTTAATTAAGCGTGTAATTAGCCTGAAGGGCAGGGGACACCTCCAGCAGAGCTGGGATCCCTATACTGCCCTCTAATAGAGACATCAGCACTGTCAGGTATCTTGCTAATCCCTTCTCAAGCTGAGAAGAGGATTTGGAATGGTCCAGGCAGGCGTGAGGTTGGACATAGAGTGAGAGTGAGGTCCTGGAGCTTCCCTAAAATCCCAGAGAGTAGGAGGATGTGTGAGCGTGGAATGGGGATGGACCAGGTTGGTGAAGATGCTCTAGGATTGGAGCAACTGAGGCAGGAGAACTGGGTCGATGGGAAAGTAGTGCTCAGATCCTAGGCCAGGCCCTATGCAATCTCCCAAATAAAAAAACAAGGAGCAGGAAATGCGTTATTTCCTCAAGCAGAGAACAAGCTTTTCCCTGCAAAAGCTGTAGAGGAGCCAGCCCACTGGGGACACTGGCCAGTTCCCTATCCCCTGTGACTCCCTGTGCTTAAAGGCATTCCACCATTGCCAGACATCCCACTGCAGGAGATCACCCCAATGTTGCAGAAGACCCCAAAGTGGCAGGACATCTCAACATGGTAGAACATCCCACCATTGTCACGTATCCCAATGTAGCAGAACATCTTAATCAAGGCCAGGCATCTCATCATAGCTGGGCACCCCACTGCGGTAGGACATCCCACCTTGGTAGAACATCCCACCATTGCCAAGCATCCCACTGTAGAAGATCACCCCAGTGTGGTAGGTCATCCCACCACTGCCAGACATCCCAATGGGGTAGGCCATCCCACTACGTTAGAACAGCCCACCATAGCCAGACACCCCACCAATGCACCCCCAGGCCCTGCCTCCAGTACTCACTGTCCCCCTCCACTTTCTCGGGTGTCCGACTCCAGATAATCTGTCGGGTCTCCAGCTTCACCTGGAATGTCCTTCGCTCTGGCCTCTGTGACTTCTTCTGGTAGAACAAAGTGAGGACGGTGCCCATCTCCAGGCAGCGGAGGATCCTTCCAATGTCCCCTGCCTCCATCCTGCCGTCCTCCAAAAAGCCATTGACGCTGTTGAGCCTGGACACGGACATCTTCACTGCGCGGCCATCGCCTGCCGGAGCCGCAGAGCCGGGGCTGTCTCATGCATGAAGGGACAAACCCAAGTGGGAGCAAAAAACCCAAATCCTCTGAGGGTACTTTCTCCGAGCAACGGGAGAATCTGACTCCGGTGTTCGCATCCAATGGTGTCGGGAGGAGATGGGTGACGGCTTCAGAGCTGGAGGGATAAAAACCATCCGGTCACTGCGAGCCCTTAAGGTTGGGGATACCTTGCGTGGAAAAAAAAAAAAAAACAAACAAAAAGCAAAGTCACCCCCCCAAAAAAAAAGCAAAGTCACCCCAAAAGCAGCCGAGCGGAGCAGACTGAGCCTCCGTGCTAAGCGGAATGGGGTTGAGGGGTGCGGGGTGCCCAACCTGGGGTGTGGGACCGGTGAGGGTGGTGGGGGATTTGGGGTTTTTAAGGAGGCGGCCGCTTGCTGCCCCCTCCTCTCCCTGCTCCTTAATTTCGGGCTGATGAAATGGACGCCCAGAGGAAACTGCAATCACACATGGCCGGAAAGAGAT
>VXAB01007342.1:74873-148099 GCA_013399175.1 Odontophorus gujanensis | reverse complement strand
AAAAAAAAAAAAAAAAAAAAGCAGGATCTTGGGGAAAGGAAAATCGCAGCGACGGAATAGGTGGCGGAGAGTGACATCTAGAGGAAGCCAAAACGAGGATGGGCTCTGGGAGTGCCTCCAGGCCCTACAAATGGACGGCGGTGGTACTCCAGGGGGTGATGGGGATGGGAGGCAGCTGGCTTCACCCTCAAGGAGACCTTGCAATGGGGTTGAGGGCTGCAGAGGGTGGGAGATCCTTTTTTTTTTTTTTTTTTTCNTTTTTTGCACATTCATGCTGGTGGTTCCCTTTGCTCTCATCCTTGCAGAAATTCCTGCATTCCTATGTGCGGTGAAATGGCAAAATGGGGTGAAATTTGAGTGGAAAGGTGGTGGGGGGAAAAAAAAAAAAAGGAATAAAGAAATAGGAAATGGGTGTTTTGGGTTTAGCTTCTGGCTGTCTGTGCCAGCTGGACTGGAACCAGCTGACAGCAGGGCAAGCTATGAGGCTAAGGAGCTATGGGACTGAGGAGGGAGCAGAGGGTCACTGCAGGGATTTGGGGATGCAGGGGTACAGGGTGGGTTTTTCCCCAACTCCAAGCTTTGGATCTGTGGGACTGCAATGGGATTTGCACCAGAATGAGACAATGAAGCACTGGGGCTCTATGCTGGAGCACCCAGAGGGACTGGGGTTGGGCTCAGGCACTTCAGGGTCTTGGTGATGTGTGCTTAGGCTGCAGAAAGTCTCAGTGATGGAGGTTCAGGAATTTCAGGGTCATGGTGATGAATGCTTAGGAACCCAAGGGTCCAGTAATGGAGACATCTCAACGTCCTGGTAATTGAGGCTCAGGAACATCAGTGTATTGGTAATAGTGGCTCAGACACCTCAAGGCCATGGTGATGGAAGCTCAGGCACCAAAAAGTCATAGATTCATAGATACATTAGGTTGGAAAGGACCTACAAGATCATCTAGTCCAACCATCCTCCTATCACCATCCCTACCCACTAAACTACTAAATCAAATCCTTTAGGACCTCATCTAAACGCTTCTTGAACAGCGCTAGGGATGGTGCCTCACCCACCTCCCTAGGCAGGCCATTCCAGTGCCTGACCACTCTGTCAGAGAAAAAATTTTTCCTCAAATCTAATCTAAATCTTCTCCGGGAAGTCCTAGTGATGAAGGTTCAGAAACTTCATGTCCCAGTGACAGAGGCTCAGGCACCCAGGGATCCTGTGACTGAGGTTCAGGAACCTCAGCGATCTGCTGATGGAAGCTCAGGCATCTCTGGGTCATGGTGATAGAGGCTTGGGAACCTCAGGGCTATGGTTGTGGATGCTCAGGCTCTGAGAGATCCCAGTGATGGAGGCTCATGCATTTCAGGTGATGGATGCTCAAGTTCTCAAGGGTTCCTGTGTTGAAGACTCAGGAGCCCAGGAATCCCATGTTTGAGGCTCAGGAGTCTCAAGGTCCCAGTGATGGAGGCTCAGGTACCCAAGGGTGCCAAAGGTGGAGGCTCAGGAATCTCAGGATCCTGGTGATAGAGATGATCAGCCACCAGTCCTGGTGGGAGATGAGACACAGGAGCTGATGTGAACATGGAATCTGTGGAAGCTGTTTCAATCCTCATTAAAGCCATTAAATACAGAACCCATTCGTGCATCTGCCTGAACATGTGAAATCCTCATTCCTATCCCAGTGGTTGCCAGGATCCTGATGGTTTGCAGCTCCACTCCCAGTTTACAGGAGCCATTAATTTCTGCCCAGTTTTTAAGGGTGCAGGTAGAGATCTCCACCTCTGTGCTTGGCTGTCTACACTCTTCCTTGAAGAATTAGGGAATTAGGGTAAAGATGAGATCCTGATGTTTTTTTAAATTCTTTTTTCTTTCTTTATCCATGAATCAACTTCTGTTTTCAGCCCTTCTCTGGAGCAGAATGAGCTTTTGTTTAAAGCAATGAGTTGCAGAGATGTTGGCTTCTTGTGTTTATGTTTTCCATTTCCAGGCAAATCCCATCTCAGAGCCCCTTGAGCGCAGGTCTGGGAACTGAACATCCCAACCACAGTGAACAGAGGATCAGAATAGAAGATTGCTTTTACACAGGGGATTTTGCAGCATGAGTTTGGCTTCTGATGTCCGTCCAAAGCACGCAGGCAGAGAAGGAATGCTCTGTTTTCAGTCTGCAATGGAGTCACTGTTTTAATTTTAGCTTCTCTGGAGCAAAGATGTAACCAAGCTGTTACCAAAGCAAAACACCCTATAGGGGCTGGAAGAAGTAGGAGGACTGAACCTCCCCATCAACCACTGTGTGGGTACCAGGACTCAGGGGGTGCCCCCAAATTGGTGAAGCTGAGCACCCAAAATCTGCGCTTCCTTCTTAAAAACCCCCCAAAGATCCATCC
This sequence comes from Odontophorus gujanensis, assembly GCA_013399175.1. Classification (NCBI taxonomy): domain Eukaryota; kingdom Metazoa; phylum Chordata; class Aves; order Galliformes; family Odontophoridae; genus Odontophorus; species Odontophorus gujanensis. The sequence continues at coordinate 145,723 of VXAB01007342.1, read as the reverse complement.
CTACTCACAGATGTCCTTTCCTGGAGGCAGAACTGCCCACAGAGTTCTCAAGCTTCCGAGTATGGAGGGCAGCCAACACAAAACAAACCTAAAGCCATTTAAAAATATCACCAAATTCTTTCTGGGCATCTCTTCCTCTCAGAAAAAAAATAATAATAATAATCATAAAAATAAAATAAAATAAAATAAAATAAAATAAAATAAAATAAAATAAAATAAAATAAAATAAAATAAAGAAAACCTGATGCCACTTTCCTTGTGTAAGACCCAGTGAATGGCACTGCACAGTCAATAAGTCACAGATTTCTGTTTATCTGATATGGTTTGCTGTTCCTCTCTTTGGCCATATTGTGAAATTCCAGAGCCTCATTGCACTGAAAGGATTTGCAAATGTTTTTAGCCATGAGCCTTTGAGCCACAGGTCGTGCAGTGGGAATGTTGTAATGGTTCTTTGCAGGCAGTGTTGCAATGGCGTTTGCCCGGGAACAAGAAATGTGGAGCAGACAGTAAAGGTGGGATGATCCAAGGTGTCTGCAAAGGGGACAGTGGAGACAAGGGGACATCGTATGGCCTTGGATGGCCATATGTAGCAGCTGGGATGGGACCATTTGGTTCCTGCTCAAACTATCCCTATTTAAGCAGGTGAAAGTGGAGGAGAGAAAACTTTAAATCTGTTGGCAAAGAGCTGGGAATGGCAGCAGTGATTATTGCTCTCATTTCTCCACTTCCCCAAATTCATGTATTTAGGTCTGTGTGCATGTGCCAGCAGCGAGACTGCAGGGAAGAAAAAGGGCAGAAAAAGAGATATCATAACAGAAAACTATTGCCCACTTGATAAATGAAGGTGGCTTTTCCTTTAGGATTGTGCAGCAGTTTCTTTTCCTGTTACTGACATTTTCCTCTCCGGTTTCCATCTAACCCAGGAGACATCTCCTTCCCTAGAGCTCCTACTTGTGCTATTATCAGCAAAAATAGGATTCGAGAGTTTGCTTGCCCTTGGGAAGAAGATTTCATTTTTGCAAAAGTTAAAACAGCGAAAACTTTTTTGGAGAAGAAGCAACTTTCTTCAGTGATAAATAGCTGCTGAGCTCCTGCAGAGCAGGGCTGGGGGCTGAAGGATGCAGGATGCAACCCCTGGGATCCTGAGCTCAGCCCTTTGGGCTTTTAGGAGGATTAGCAGTGCCTCTTTGGTTTCGAGTTTGGATTTAATAACCTGACACCATCTTGCCTGGATTGCCCTTCCTTTTCCCCTGATGCTTGCCTTCTTCCTCGGACACAAGAGTGGCAAAATGCATTGGAACAGGCTGCCCAGGGGAGTGGTGGAGTCACTGTCCCTGGAAGTGCTCAAGAAACATGGAGATGTGGCACTGAGGAATGTGGTTTAATGGGCAATACTGATGGTAGGTGGATGGTTGGACTAGATGATCTTAGAGGTCTTTTCCAACCTTAATATTTCTGTGATGCTATAAGATGCTTGGCCTTCCTCTTAAGTACCTGCACAGTTCTTGCCTTCCACCTAAGCAACTCATTTTGAAGAAGGAGATCTCTGAGACTAGGCTGGTCAAAATAGGAGGCACAGATTTCTTGGCAGCATGAGCGTGGATTGAAGTCTTTTTTCTAATTTGGAGGCTTGTAGCTTGTGATGAGCCACCTCGAGATGTTCTCGTGCATTTTGTGAGTAGGTCCAAGCAAGACAGGCCCGTGCTGCTGCCTCAAAAGGAGATCCCCATTGCTGCTCTTCTCCCATGGACCTTCATTCCATTGCTTATAGTTCTGTGGGCGTGTGGTGAATCTTATTAGAGTCCACATCAAGCAGAAAACTGCACCAGAATGTAAAAGAGGAAAAGGAGGAAGAAAAAGAAAAGGGAGAATGGAAGGAGGAAAAGAGGAATGAGAATGGAAAAAAGGGAAGGGGAAGGGGGGAGGGGAGGGGAAGGGGAAGAGGAATCAAGCACACCTGATTAAATATTATTTCTAATATTATTTCCCTTCTTTTTCCATTCCCCTTCTCCTTCTTCTACTTCTCATTCCCCTTCTCCTTTCTCCTCCTTTTTTTTTTTTCCTTATCCTTCTTCTCTTCCTCCTCCTTTTTTGTTGTCTTCTTTTTGAATATTACCATACATAAATACTTCCGTTTTTCAATAGCTCCTATTTTCTAAGCCTTTACAACATAGATTTCCCACTTCTTTCTGGATTCTCACAATTTTTACATTTTTATTGATGTGCTTCTTTCAAGGCTCGGTGCAGTGCTCCATCTGAGACCCACAGGTGCCCCACAGAGAAAAACTGCACTGCTTTCCTATGCAGGATGCTCCTGTTAATGGATTCCAGGCAATGCTGGAGGATCCAGGGTTCCCAGGAGATCCCTATGCCTTTGGAAATTGGGAGCAGGTGGCAGAAACGCCAATGCCTCCCACTCACCCTTGTCATCAGGTCCCAGCAATCTGCTGGTGCAGCGCTTAACGAAGTTTCGTGTTTTCACTTGCCTCAGCACGTTTAGCCACTGAGAGACTCCAGACTAAACCACGATGAGGCCATGATTTCAAATGTGTGAGCAGCTTAATTGGGTCCTACTGCACACTTGTCGCTGGATCCGCAGTTCTAGTGATGTTTAGGGCCATTAGAGGGATTAGCACCATGTTTATTCTGGGTGGAATGAGACAATTTAATTTCCCTTAAATGCGCCACCTTCCCTGGGGCATTTTCACGCAGACACCCTGCCAGCCCAGTGCCAAAAACCCACACTTGCATTTTACTGCTTTTTTAAATTAAATTAGACTTACAAACAAGTGTCATACAAGCGTAGTGTTACGAACAAAGAACAAATGCCGTGAATTCCTGCAGCTTTCAGATGTGCTGTTTGTAACAGGCAGTGATGAATGGGTAATGCTTCCTTACAGAATGCTGGAAAGGAGTAAGAATTTATTTTAGTGATGCAGCATCCTGCATAGGAGTACTCCATGCCTTAAGATACGATGCTCTTGTCTCTTCCCTATAGAAGATCCAGTTCATAATGAAAGTGCTGTCCTTGTTCCTCTGCACCCCTTGCCCACCAAACTCTCCTATATGGAGCACTCAAGGAGACTCCAAAGTGCTCCCAAGGAGCACCAAAGGGAGTCCAAGATCCTCCAGCACTGCCTTGCCCCATGCTTATATTTTACCTAGTGAGGTATTTTGGTATAGATTGGCAAAATGCTGCTGTCAGCTCATTTGTTCTCACTGTAGGGAGTTGTGGGAGGGGTGAATACATGGCTTCCCTCTGTTAAACATTAGCTTTCCCTGTGCGCGTGCTAAATTAATTTTAATTCAGAGCAGCTCATTCTTGTTGATTTATGCAAGCCACTCAAATTCCTGTGCCAGCACCAGGGAGGGAGCAAGCAGCTGGGAGAGGAGGAGGCTTCTTTTGGCACAAGTGCCAGTTCCTACCAGTGTGAAGTGGTTGCAAAATTCTGGGTGAGGCTCAGGGATCAATTGAAGCTGATCAGAGGCTTCCACGTCAGATCTGCCCTCTGGTGCCCCTTTCCAACCCCACAGGATTGCACTAGAGGATGTGTATTTCTTTTTGCAAAGGGTTTTGGGGGAAGCAAAGAGGCTCTCTGACTGTATTGTGTTATGGCTTTGTTTAACGTTATGGGTTTTATTCCCTTAAGAAGAATGAAATTATGAAGAAAATATACTCCTTGAGGATAATGTCCATTGTAAATGATGTTATTATCTGCTTGCATTCTCAATTTTATGGATGTGCTTTGTAGGTGCTTTTTATTTATGCAGGTAGCATGGGGCCACCTGACTTTCAATACAGGACATGTGGGACAGTCCAGGACATAACAAAGTCCTGTTAGGGTGAGAAAGTAGATCTCAGAAAACCTGGATTTGCCCCAGTTTCTGGCAGGTATTGAGTAATGGGGCAATATATTTGTGTTTGGTAGATGGTTGGACTAGATGATCCTAGAGGTCTTCTCCAACCTTAATCACTCTGTATGTCCATGATTCTATAATAAGAAAGTGCTCTGAAAGCTGCCAAAAAATGTGTCACAAAATGAGGCTTGCAGAGCTTTATATCCCTTTATATTGAGCAGAGGACCATGGTTGCGCTGGGGTGTAGGGAAAGGTAGATTGTAGAATCATAGAACAGATGAAGTTGGAAGCACCTCTGAGTCCATCTGGTCCAAATTCTGCTTGAGAAGGGCAGCCCCATGCCCAGGTGGGGTTGGAAATCTACAAGAGCTGTCCCCCAGGCTCCTCTCTGGCCCCAGTGCTAAGTAATGGGATGAGGGAGATCCTGGGATACAGTTTTCCCCTGGGCCTCTTGGCTTGATATTGGAGACTGCTGGCTCCATCCTCTTGTACCTCCCTGTAGGGATTTATAACCATGAGTAGAATCCTCCTGAGCCCTTCCCTGCCCCAGGCTGAGCAGTCCCAGCTCTCTCAGCCTTTTTTTTCCAGAAGAGCTGCTTCAGGCCCATGGTTGTTTTGGTGACCCTATACTGGACTTTGCAATGGACTCTGGCCTAGATGGGACATGGGGAGCTGGAATCACAGAAAGGTGGAGTAAAAGGGACAGGGACAGGGGATGATCACAAGGGGGTAGCCACATGAGGTTGGTGTTTGGAAACAGCTGGGCCAAACTGAGGTCAGAGGACAGCTGAAACGGCCCAGGTTGAGGACGAGGAGCAGAGAGAGCCCGACCAGGCAGGGCTGGGATGGAAGGACAAGGCCCAGGCCTACTTCAGGCTTCAATCTGCACGCTAGGCCGGAGCCTCCTCCGTTGCCTAGCAACGCTCCCCACGAGCGCCAGTCACGTGACGGAGCGAGATCACGTCAGCGAGCAAGGCGGCTGTCGCGGCGTGATGACGTCACGCGGTGCGGGGCGTTGCGGGAACGTTGCAGGGATGGAGGAGAGGGAGCGGCTGCGGAGGGAGATCCGGCTGCTGCAGGGTACGGCGGGGCCGGGCCTGGGGAGGCGAGGAGACCGTGGGGGCGGTTAGGAGGTGCGTGGGGGACGCGGGAGGAGCCGGAAGGCCCGTGGGGTGCGTGGGGCCCGTGGTTTTCGTGGGGTCGGTGGAGATGGCCGAGAGGCCTTTGGGGTGTGTGGGAACGGCCAGAAGGCCCGTGGGGTGCGTGGGGCCTCTGAGAGGAGTCGGGAGTTTCCTCGGATGCGTTTGAGCAACCCGCATCGGCGCCCTGGGGGTAGCTCGGAGCACCTGAGGTGCGTGGGTTTTGTAGGGCTCGTGGAGTGTTTGTGGTGGCAAACGGGAGGCCTCGGCGGGATGTGTGGGGGAATGTAGGGGTGGCCAGAAGGCTCCTGAGGTGCGTGGGGGTCGTATGGATGGCCAAGTAGGCCTGTGGGGTGTGTGAGGACAGATAGGTGTGTCCCCAGGAGTAAAGAGGGAGAAGGTTGGGGGAAGAGAAAATGAAAGGAAGTTTGTGGAGTGCTCAGGAAATGGTGCCCCTCGGTTCTCCGGGTGGAGATGGGGAGAGGAGAGGGCCCAGGAGTGTTGGATTTGGGGAGAGAATCCGGGAGACCTGGCTGGGAGAGGGTGAGGGTTGAATGGAGACCGCAGGGGGACCCACACTGTAATGCATGTCACCCTTCTGGGAGGGACATGTTCCAGCAGTTCCTGGACATGTTCTCCTCAGGTGGCACGGAAAGGGTCTGTGTCCTTCATCCTCATTCCCTGGATTCCTCATCAGCTTTGTGGGGGAAGAGTGGCTATATTTGTATGCCCTTTCCTTGCTTGGGGGAACATCAGTGCTCGTTCTTATAGATAACTTGCTCTGTTTGTAGCCCCCCCAAGGTCATTTTTTCACATGAGGAAGGCTTTGCAGAGATCTGCTTTGACCGAGAACCCTCTTTTTGGACAGCAGGAAAATCTTTTTCATGCTGGAGCATGCTGACACCTATATATAAGGCTCTAAAATCCTTTGGCAATCCCTCTTATTGAAGGTGTTTTCTAAGCGCTGGGTAGACCCTCCTTAATCTATGCGTGTTGATTAGCTCAGCTACTAATTAGGAGCCCAAAACACCAGCGGGTGTGGTGATGTCATAGAGGGATGAAGGTGCAGTGACTCAGTATGCAGCTGAGGCTGCTTTGGAGCTTCCTCATCGTTGCTTTATATTTTGGGCTTGCACTGTGCTACGTGTGTAAGCAGCCTAGTGTTAGTGGAGCTCTCCTAACAGACTTGCAGCAGGGCTCAGAGACTGCTCAGGAATGATACCTGGAAATAAAATAAGCTTTTTCATTTTGTTAGGTTCCAAAAACAAGAATTCAAGTGTCTGTTTTGGTGCCAGTGTGTGAAAATAAGAGCATAAAGTAGCAAAGGGTGGCCAACAGCATCGTGGAGTGTGTGTTAAAGGTCTGTTTGTACACCAGACCTGTGTTTAGCTGTTGTGCTAAATCACTCGTGTTACTGATTTTCCTGAAGATTGAGGAAAATAATTGTTTTCAAGTTTTTTTGTGCGTATTTTTTTCATTTTCCAGCACCAGATACCTAAAATCTGCCCAGTGTGAGTGATTGTCCTCAACGCAGTGCGAGGAATACTCTTTTGCAGAGCTATGATGTTGGAAACCTCCCCCTTGGGCTTGACAATTAACACATGCTGTCTTCTGTTCTTTAGGTCTCATAGACAACCACAGGAACACCCATGGGGATGTGCCACGACCGCTGTCTTCTGCCCCACGGATGTGGAGCAACCCCACGCAGCCCCCCTTCAGCAGGAGGGGAGCATTCTCAGCCCGGTACCCACAGCTGCAGCCTCCCAGGGACTTCCAGCCACGCCGAGCTCACTCCTGGAGGAAGAAATACTCTCTTGTGAACCAGCCACCAGGACCAGCGTGTGATGTTGGAAGTGGCACCATGTCCAGGGCTTTTGGGAGCAGCGAAGAGAGCCAGGCAGCCATGCCATCATCGGCAGCTTCTCCAGAGAGACAAGTGGACTTAACCACAGATGGGAACATTGTTGTGGGTATCCAGGTGACACAAAGGACTGGCCTTGTAGGTACTGAAGGATTTATTGATGCGAGTGCTTATTGTGATGTTTCTGGGCTTAAAACGGAGCTCGTTGCTCCGGATGATGGTAATATGCAGGATTCTTCCATCCCTTTGTACACAAATCAAGAAGAAGAGCCAAAGCCCTCTCTCTCTGTTTCATTTAGCTCATCTCACCGCGTTGTCAGCTCATCGTACCTGTTTGACAAGCCTAGAAGGGTGCACTTGGCTGAAAGCTCCAGAAGTGCCAGCGAAAGTGCTGTCACACTGAAAACAGAGCCGCAACCATTGTCAGCTCTGCCGAGCTGTGAGCAGGCTCAGCACTCAGCGTGGTGGAAGCCAGAGCCACCTGCTCTGGGGCAGTGCAGCTGGGAGCAAGTTGGGGACATTCACAAAGAGCCAAAGCTCCTTGGAAATGCAGAGGTGCACTCTAAACCCACTCAGGCTCTGACTGTGGCAGTTGCAGTGTCTCCAGTGAAGAACAAGTTTTCTGTAACCCCCAAAGTTTCCAGTGTCCAAAGAGCTGCCTCAGTGACAGTGTCTAGCAAAGCTTCAAAGTTCAGGAAAACCAATTACACCTGGGTTGCAAACCCTAGTAAGTGCTCTCGTTCTGTGAAGAGGTGGATCAGCCCGAGGGCTTCTGACAACACTAAGAAGACCATTGGTGGAGCTGAGAGAGGTTCAAAAATATCGCCAAAAGCAGATTTGGGAGCAAAGGTGAAGAAATTGGGACTGCAATCCAAAGTGGGTGTTTCTCCCAGCAAGTATAAGTGGAAAGCCTCCAGCCTGCAGACCTCACCCTCGACCTCCAAGTCAGCGTTCAGGTGGCGGTCGGAGGATCAGAAGAGGCCCTCAGCTTCCAACCTGCTGCCTCCCAGCAGTGTGTCTGTTGGGGTGAATCCCTCCTTGAGCGAGGCTGTGCTTACCAGTTATAAAGTGAAGAGTCGGACAAAAATCATCAAGAGGAAAGGAAGCTCAGGGTAAGTTCATAGAATCGTAAAGGTTGGAAAGACTGCTGAGGTCATCGTGTCCGACCATCAGCCTGTTAGAACCATATCACCAAACCATGGCAAGTTGCTGGCTTTCTTTGAAGAGCTATCATTGCACGTGTCTATAGGCTTCAGGTGAAGCTGGAACAGCATTTTCTTTATATCTTTGGGCAAAGGATCTCTTCTGTCTTGAATAATGTGTACTGCACTTAAGTTACGGACGTATATATGAATAGAATTATGGTGAGAGTTGTTGTATGTTGGAGGGTCTGTTTGCTTTCCCCTTTCCAACTACTGTGACTCAGTTCTTTGTGGAGGAATCCTGTTTTTCAGGATTGGAAGGGCTGATATTTTAATTGTTTTATCAGTCTGGGTAACTCANTAAGTGCTCTCGTTCTGTGAAGAGGTGGATCAGCCCGAGGGCTTCTGACAACACTAAGAAGACCATTGGTGGAGCTGAGAGAGGTTCAAAAATATCGCCAAAAGCAGATTTGGGAGCAAAGGTGAAGAAATTGGGACTGCAATCCAAAGTGGGTGTTTCTCCCAGCAAGTATAAGTGGAAAGCCTCCAGCCTGCAGACCTCACCCTCGACCTCCAAGTCAGCGTTCAGGTGGCGGTCGGAGGATCAGAAGAGGCCCTCAGCTTCCAACCTGCTGCCTCCCAGCAGTGTGTCTGTTGGGGTGAATCCCTCCTTGAGCGAGGCTGTGCTTACCAGTTATAAAGTGAAGAGTCGGACAAAAATCATCAAGAGGAAAGGAAGCTCAGGGTAAGTTCATAGAATCGTAAAGGTTGGAAAGACTGCTGAGGTCATCGTGTCCGACCATCAGCCTGTTAGAACCATATCACCAAACCATGGCAAGTTGCTGGCTTTCTTTGAAGAGCTATCATTGCACGTGTCTATAGGCTTCAGGTGAAGCTGGAACAGCATTTTCTTTATATCTTTGGGCAAAGGATCTCTTCTGTCTTGAATAATGTGTACTGCGCTTAAGTTACGGATGTATATATGAATAGAATTATGGTGAGAGTTGTTGTATGTTGGAGGGTCTGTTTGCTTTCCCCTTTCCAACTACTGTGACTCAGTTCTTTGTGGAGGAATCCTGTTTTTCAGGATTGGAAGGGCTGATATTTTAATTGTTTTATCAGTCTGGGTAACTCAGAATTTAGTCTTTCAAACAGAGCTGGTCTCCCTTCCCTCTTCTCCTAAGACTTCAGCACAGCACTTAGGAGACTTCTCCCTGGCCTGGATAACAGACCAGTATTCAAAAGGAAGGAAACAGGTGCTTTCCCTATTGATTTATTTTCAGCCTCTCAGAGTTTTGTTGCACTGGGGGCTGGTGAAAGGAGAAGAGACTTGGATCACACTTATCTTTTATTATCTGTGCCTATAAAATGTTGCAACTAGGAGACTGAAGCTGAGCTATGCAGGCTGTTTGTGCTGGAAAGAAACACTGCCTAGCTGTAAATCTGATAGATCCACTAAGCTCTGCTGTTAGTGCTGTTCATTTTGTGCTGTCCACCACTGCAACCCAAGCATCTTCCCTGAAGGTTCTTACTCCTCTCCTTGTGGAGTTGGTGTCAGATTTGTGCTATCCTGGGAAAATCTGTTGTGCTGAAGCAGCTGAGACTTTCCTGGAATGAATTTTTCACCATCCTTGTGTCTGATAGGGACAGAGTGCAGTGGGAAAAGATAAAAAATGAACATTTGTGAAAGGAAAAGGCGTATGGGCTGAGTTATCTGGACTCGAAGTGGAGGGGAAGTAGATAAGGGGATCAGACTTTCTCTGAAAGTGTTGTGGAAGTGCTGTGGTGGGAAAGCTTCCTGTTGGGAAAGCTGTATTCTGTGCTGTTGTTTTCATCAGGGCTGGATGCAAGCCCAGCCTCTGCTGCAGGGAAAGGATAAGTGGGATGAAGTGAGGGCAGTAGCACAGATGTGTGACCTCTGCTATGGGACTTGAGAAGTACCTTTTCTCAGGTTCTTTCCTTAGATCCCATCATCCCTTTGAAGGACAGCGTTGCCTCCTCCACATATCTTAAACAAGAAGTGAATTTGAGTTAGGCTGTCAAACACCTCATGCTCCATCTGTGCTTTGCCAGAAATTCCTTACATTCACTCATTTACTTGCAGTTTACTGTTTGGTGCTTCTTATAGGGGGGCATTATGGAGTAGGAAACAGTGCTTGCTGATTCTCTGTCTCTTCTCAGCTGCATGCAAAAGGGGCCAAGTGTGTTTCAGTCACATTCATTCCCTCTTCTAACAGTCTGGTATTTGCATTCACAGCTCCCCAGCAGATAAGAAGAGCAGCTCCTCTCCCACCACACCACTGAAAAGCCCCTTCCATCCCAGGAAGAAAAACACCATGCGGGGAAAACCTGTGACACCGAAACGCTCCTCACCCAAGGGGCTGGTGCAGATCACCAAGCACAGACTCTGCAGGCTGCCAGCTGCCAGAACCCAGGGCTCCTCCAGGGAAGGTAAGAACAGGCATCCTGAGGGTGCTTGCTGAAAGCAGCTCCAGGAGAGGCTCTTGGAGTTGGAAAATCGGTTATCACTTCCTTTGGGAGGTAGATTTGCTGTTGTTGGTCCTGGAGCAAACTGGGAGAAGTTCTGGATGGATTAAGGCTTCTGCCTTAACCCAGAGCTGTGGTTTGATGTCTCGAGGTGGGGCCATTTCCAAGCTTCCTTTTTGTTCTGAGTGTAGTTTTGTTAGACCTGCAAGCATCACGTTAGAAGATGCTCAAGGAAGGGAAAGAGTGGTAGAGGCAATAATACATCTGTGAGACTGATCTCTTTTTTTGCTCAAGAGAAAAGCTTTGTTTTTCACGTCATGAGATACTCCTTTGGAAGTTACCAAACACACCTGTGTCCCAGTGAGATGCCTCCAAGAGTCTTGATTTTATACTGAATATGGTTAAAATTGTGGTTAAAGGAATACTGGATCCCTTACAGTTTATGTCCATAGTCAGAGCAGGCACTGACTTCTTGGGGCTGGCAGAGTTGCACCTTGGAGCACATGAAGCAGCATCGTGATGTTTCTGGCTTTGAAGTCAGGTTCTCCTGTTTTGTGTCAACATAATCACCAACAGTTTAATCTGAAGTGGGTCCAAGAAAATGTTGATTATGTGCCTACACTGAGCTCATCAGCATACTGATGTGATAACAGGTATTGCTTGAGCAGAGAAAGGGCTGCTTGGGGCTGCACTATAGCTGCAGTCTGCCTCAAAAGGCTAAAGCTGCACTTTAATTACTGAATTTACACGTGTGATTACAGTTATTTCTTGTTCAAATAGCTCTGTGTTAAAATGTTGCTGTGTTGGGCAGACCAGAAGACAAGAACAGGGGCTTGCCATGCAGGTGAAGGAAGATCTATTTTTTTTTTTCCAGGGAGGAAAAGAAAAAATGTAATAAAAAAATAGTATTATTTTTCCAGCATGTGATGGAAGAAAGATTTGGAGGGATCTTGCAAGGAGAATTTTGGATCTGGTGCTTGAGAGTGCAGATGTGGTTGGTGAAGGATGCAGGGAAAAGCAGACTTGCATTCGTGCTGTTGCTACACCTTTAAGTTCCTGATTTTGGAGTTGAGTCTCGCTTCACTGAGTGATGTCAGCTAACATCTTGGTGTCTGGAGAGGGATTTAGGGTTGCAACGGCATGAGGAAATTGAGATGTTGTTTACAGGGCTATAAGCTGTTCTGGTGCTTGGGACCTGAGGTTAAAATGCATCTTTGCTCTCTGTGTAGCACTGTGGTTCCACCTACACAGAGCAGAGTTTGCTCAGCTGCGTGCATCGTTGAAGGGGCAGAGGAGTTCACAGTGCTCCTGCTTTGGAAGGCTCCTAGCAGCCATTGAGGCTTGTCTGGGGCTTAGCAATCATCTCTTTTTTTTTTTCTGTCAGCAGAAGCATGTACCCAGCCAAAATGAAGCTTCATTTAAGTTGAGAATATACAAAATAGATCAAAATCTGCTCTCCTGGGAGCATGACTGTCAGCTGCCAGCAGCCTGTGTGTTTGGGGAGTGTGTGCTGAATCCTAGTTCCTTGATTGAAGGTAATGAACGGTCCCATGGTGAAAAGATTTATATCTTAAACCACGTAGGCCTGAAAATATGTAGATATTGCAGAAATACAGCTGTGTTTCTGGCTTTTATCAGAGTGGAGGAATGCAAACAAAGAAGCTTAAGAAAAAGGAGAAAAATGAAAAATGGGGCTGGAAGTCACTTGGGGAGTACATTTAGTTCAGTCCCCTGCCCAAAAGTGGATCAAATGATCAAGGTATTCCTGATGCATGGTAACAAAGCCTAATTTATGAGAGTGTGAGCTGTCAAAGTGACTTCTGTTGTTTTCCAGCTCGGATCTGTGCATTTTGCGGTCTGGGCTGATTAGTGTGGAAATAAGAATCTGCTTTACAGAGACTGGTGTTTGTGCTGCATGGCTCTTTCTTTGCAAACTTCAGCACCTGCTGTAAAAACATCTTGATTTGGCTCTTAAAAGTACTGATATCATATGGCTAGATGGCTGCTGGTGTTCTTACCTCCGCTGTACCTCCGTTTCAGGGATCCCACAGGACTTGACAGATGCTCCTTCGTGTGCCATCAGCAGCTCTGCACGGGGAGGCAGCTGCCAGGCAATGCACAACTGCTTTGCTTCTTCAGCTGGCAGAGAAATTCAGCAGAAGTCCTGACAGCTCTGAAATTGCAGAGTGAACTTTGGTGTTGCTTGGTGAAGGCTGAGCACTGAGTTGGTGAGCTGGAAGGCTGTGACACTTGCATGGCCAGCAGAGAAGCTGTTGGAAGCTAAACAGTGATAGGATATTTTCAAGGCAGCATTCCCTTCTTTTAAGTGAGGGTCTGGGTGTGACTTGAGGCAGCTCAGACGTTCTTAATTTGGCTTTTGTGGAAATGGAAAGTCACAAACTGATGGCAGTGCTCTTGGGTTGTTCTCACTGTGAGTGTTGCACTTGGAACCATCTTAAAGTAACTCTGAAATACTCATCTGATGGAGAACATGGGATGAATGGGAATGCTCAGAATCAGGGTATGTCCCAAAATGAATTTGGTGTAATGGGATGGCAGAACTACAAAGCATTTCTCGTGCAGATGAATGCATAATCCACGTGTTATAAAAGAGGGTTTTGCTGGGGCTGTTTGTGCACAGGAAGGTCTCAAATGCATGACCGAAACAAAAAGGAATGGAAAATGTTGAGCCAAATTAATGTTGATAAAACAGCCTTTAGATTTTGGACTTCTTTACCACTTAGTACTTAGTATTAATGGACCATTAATATTTAAGTGTTCTTTTTTTTTTTTCCTTCCTGTTTAACTTCTTAGGCTCCTTTTTGAAGGGAAGGAGAACTCAGAAAGGTAATTTCTTTGTTGAAAGTTGTAAACTCACTCAGGTGCCAACCCTGTGGCTTGATGAAGCTGATGGTGTCCCAATTTATGCATGGTGTCCACTTCATTTGGCATCTGGACCAGCATATTTCGGACTCCTGCCTAAACATCATGCTTCCTCTATGGATTTCTCTATAGAGGGGGCAGCTTGGGTATAGAGGAGGTATAGTGCAGTTTTCACTGATTGCATTTCCCCCAACTTTTGTGTTTTGATGTTTTTTTTTTGTTGTCGTCGACCCCAAAGGTTTTGATGCAGAGAATAAACCCTGGACTCCTGCTCAGTCATTTACTGAGCAACTTTCCTAACCAATAATGCTATGTTGTCATTATGTTGTCTGAATGGCAAATGTCTATCCTGAATTGGCCTTCCCTTGCTTATTTGTTACAGCAAACTTGCAACATAATAAGATGGTGAAGTGCACATTGGGATAGCACTGCTTTAGACTGTTTAGCCAGGTTGTTGCATGAGGTTGAGAAGCCCTGGCTGGGTTTTTGCCAACTGGATATGAGGTTATCCCCTCCAAATGTGGCATTGTTATCATTTTGTGACCCGTTTAAAAGCCAAATCCCAGCTTATTTTTTAAATGAGTTCTGTCTGACCCAAAAGTGGTGGTGAGGGAATGTTTCTGCTCCTCCTATGGTGCAGCTGTGCATACAGGAGGCCTTTTATTTCTACCAACAACCACTTGGGAGCAATGGGGGTAACGTTTGGTGTCTTGCAGGATGAGGTCCCTTCTCAGCTCATTTTTAATTAAAGACAGGTGGGTAATTGCAATTGCGAGCTGCAAAAGTCAGTGCTTGCCCTCCATGCAGTTGCACTACTCTGGTCGAATTCACCCTGCTTGGACTACTGACAGTGTTATCTCCTCTTGTTGTTTTTTTTTTCCTATGGGATAAACTAGAATTAATGGCATAAAATGACTTCTTTTTTTGCAAGGATTGGGAGTGAGAGAGGCAGGAGAGCCGGGCTGTTTCTGTTCTTTTCGTGCCCAGTGTGAGAGCATGCACACAAACTGTACAATGTGCCCCGATAATGGGGAGGATTTGGGATTTTTGGGAGTTTTGTGCTGCCCTTCCTTCCCCTCAGCCCTGCAGAGGGCACTCGTGCCCCTCGCATTTCCCCAGCCCACCTTTTTCTGGTTATTGATGGCCTAATTTCGTCTTTATGTGAAAGAAAGCAGATATCAAGTAATTTGCAGCAATAACCTGCTAATGCTGGGCCAGTATCAAAACTCCCATGTTCATTTCAAGTGGCAGATAAAACACTAATATATAATTATCCTTGCAAATTGGATTGTTTTAAATAACCAAAAGGCTATGGCCAGGAGAAAACTATCCCATTTCCCTTGAGTTACTATTGCGGTGTAATTGCTGCGTTCAATCAATTTCTTTGGCATTAGAAATTCCATCACAATCAACATTAAGCTTTATTCATTGTGATGGCTAAGAGCCGGGCCATTTCTCCTCTTTTCCTTAACTGGCAAAATTAATCAGGGAAAAGATTTTAAACATTTACCCGTGCGAAAGAGGTCAGCTCTGCCACTATATTGCTCAGCAGATAAGGGGGCTAATAAAAAGAAAATTGAATTACTAATGATCGCCAGGAACAGAGTATATAAAACCTGGCAATCGCCCGGTTCAGGAAAAAGGAGAATCAATTTTCTTCGGACAAGGTGTGCTCATTTTTTATTTTGGCGCGTATTATCAGCAATTTAATTTGAAAGCGCATAAACAGGAGGAAACAGTTAGAAAATAATGAGCCCGAAGGTGTAAAATGCTGCAGGATATATGCTGTACACAATTTATTTGGCACAACAGATAATGGCTTTAATTGAATTCCAAACTGCATTGTTCAGCAGCGGCGCGGGCTGAACCCGCGTTGCCTGTGGGGATTGTGGAGCATCACGAAGATGCTGGTGAGGGGCTGTTGGGTGTCTTTTCACCTCCGTAATGTCCCCTTGCAGGCAGGATGTCTCAGCCGGGTGCCCAGCGTTTGCTCAGGCAATCACAGCTGGCTGTGAGCAGAGAAGTGCAAACGAGCGTCTGCTTTCTCCCGGGGTGGATTGCATCGCTGCGTCTGTGTTTCTTAAATAATTCGGTGCTGGTCGGGGCTGAGGATTTAGTGTGAGATCGTCGTGGGACTCCTCTTAGGGTTTGGGTTGAGGGTTTGCTGAGCTGGGTTTGTTCTGCATCAGGACGGGGCACAGCCCTCCATAATGTAATAATTCATTTCTTTCTTCTTTTTTGAACGAGTGGTTCACAACTTCGCCGCTATCCATTTCCAGGATCAAAGCGGCAACAGTTTCTGTCACACCGTTGGCTTTTTATTTTGTGGCTTCTGCCCCTCACCACTGTGAAAGCGCTGTGAAACGTGATGTGATGAGGAGAGGCTTTGGGGTCGCTGAATCGAGCGCGGCGCGTTCCTGCAGGGCGTTCGTGTACGGTTCCTCCTCGGCGTGGCTGCTGAGCAAGCAGGATGGGATGCATGAGCTGTGCAGCATTGTATGCATTTTGTGGTGGAGCCATCCGACCTCCTGGGGCCTCGCTCGATTGGCATCAGGTTATTTCCCTGCTGACCCAGGGGTGAACCTCCAGAGTTGACAAAATCATCGAGGCTGGAAAGGACCTCCAAGATCACCCGCTCTGACCACAGCCCATCCTCACTGTGTCCCTCTGTTCTGCATCGACCCTTCTCTTTAACACCTTCAGCCTGTTCTAATTACCTCGCCACTCTTTCTGAGAAGAAATTTTTTCCTAATATCCAGCCCGAGTTAAACCTAACAACCTCCCCCTGCTTTAACCATCTCCTGCTCTGTATATTAAAAATACACTGAAGTAGTTTGGTTTTTTTTCCTTTCCTTTTTTTGTCAGTGGCTTTTGGATTATACCTGGGAAGATGTGGCAGGGGTGTGTTATGGAGGGATGTTTGCTGCGCTGTGCTGTGAAGATTCACCTTTTAATTCTTGTTTTTCTATGATTAGGGAACCAGAGTGGATTCGTGCCGGGCTGTGAATGGTTGGATATTAGAAAAAATCTAGGGTAGGTAACACATCGGAGCAGGCTGCCCAGGGATCCACTATCTCTGGTATTCAACAAATGTGGAGATGAATGCACTGAGGGACACGATTAATGGGTACGGTGGGGATGGGTTGGGATTGGATTGGGTGATCTTGGAGGTCTTTTCCAACCTTAATGGTTTTAAACCATTTCTCAGCAGTTTACCTGTTCAGAGTGCTTTGTAGATGTTAACTAACAAAGCTTTACAGTGCTTTGGTGTGATGATACCATCTCTGCTGTACAAGAGCTTTAGCTTTTGGCTGCAAATACATCATAGAATCGTTAAGGTTGGAAAAAGACCTGCAAAATCATCAAGTCCAACCCAAGCCCATCCCCACCGTGCCCAGTAACCTGTGTCCCCAAGTGCCACGTTTCCATGTTTCTTGAAAACCTCTAGGGATGATGACTACCACCTTCCCGGAGTTTCAGGTTGCATTTTTTTTTGCATCCATGACTTGCACTGCTAGGGGGCTGGATTCCATCCTCCCCGCTTCAAAATATTTCTTTCCTGATTCTCTTAGCTTTTCTCGTGCTTTGGATTGAGATGAGAGAACACTGCATAAACCCAGCTTCCTCCTTGTCTTCTGTTACCCCCAGCAGCTTTGCAGTTGGGTTCTGTCAGTGTACTGGATAGGAGGAAATCCTGTTTGCTTTTGCTTCTTTCCAGACAAATGTTCCAACAGAATTCATAAGACCCTGGGTAAGACCTTCCCCCTTCTATTTGCAGAAGTGGGGTTGGAACTTCAGGGTTGGAACGAGGTGATCTTTGAGGTCCTTTCTAATCCAACCCATTCTATGACTCTTTAAGTATCTACCAATTCCTTAATTACAATTAGTGATGGTAACCTTTGGAAAAATTCCCCAAATCCTCATTTCTTTCTCAGCTTTCCAAGCTGTTTATTGTGAGAACATTAGGCTGAGTGCTTGGAAATGACCAGCAGCAGATGTGGAAGGAGCTGGTTTGTGTTACTCGTGCCCAGGCAAATGCAGAAAGTCAACAGGGCGTAAATGGTGAGCAGTAAGTTATGGCTGGCATCTGAATGCTCAGCTGCTGTCAATTTTATTGATGCTGTCTTGTCTGTATCCCTTTGGCAACTTTGAGAATCTCAGTGTTGAGTTTTATACCTCCTTCTCTTTTTTTCTTGTGACTTGTAAAGTGAAGGCCCATTAGTTAATAGTTATAATAGGGAGATTCCTGTGTAATAAAGTTGTTGTTTTTTTGTTTTTTGTTTTACTTTCTTTCCAAATAAGGGGAAGTTTTTCTGTGCTTTACTATCATCTTACTTTTTATTTTCCCTTCAGTAAACTGTACAAAGTGCTGGTCCTGTTTGCAAGTGATGTCTCAAATTGTATGACACAAGTGTGACACCTCTATGACATCTTATGAAGAGTCCTTTCCCCTTGAAAGGAAAATCTTGTGTCATGCACAAAGCTCAGGACCCCTCAAATTTCTCCCTTTTTTCTTCCCCACCCTATCGTTACCTTATGAGCAGATCCAGCTCATCCAAACCCTTTGTGCCACTGGAGACCACCAGGAGAATGGCACTGTGCTGCTGTGTGTAGGTTGACCTTGCCCATAAATCATGATTTTNTGCTTTTGCTTCTTTCCAGACAAATGTTCCAACAGAATTCATAAGACCCTGGGTAAGACCTTCCCCCTTCTATTTGCAGAAGTGGGGTTGGAACTTCAGGGTTGGAACGAGGTGATCTTTGAGGTCCTTTCTAATCCAACCCATTCTATGACTCTTTAAGTATCTACCAATTCCTTAATTACAATTAGTGATGGTAACCTTTGGAAAAATTCCCCAAATCCTCATTTCTTTCTCAGCTTTCCAAGCTGTTTATTGTGAGAACATTAGGCTGAGTGCTTGGAAATGACCAGCAGCAGATGTGGAAGGAGCTGGTTTGTGTTACTCGTGCCCAGGCAAATGCAGAAAGTCAACAGGGCGTAAATGGTGAGCAGTAAGTTATGGCTGGCATCTGAATGCTCAGCTGCTGTCAATTTTATTGATGCTGTCTTGTCTGTATCCCTTTGGCAACTTTGAGAATCTCAGTGTTGAGTTTTATACCTCCTTCTCTTTTTTTCTTGTGACTTGTAAAGTGAAGGCCCGTTAGTTAATAGTTATAATAGGGAGATTCCTGTGTAATAAAGTTGTTGTTTTTTTGTTTTTTGTTTTACTTTCTTTCCAAATAAGGGGAAGTTTTTCTGTGCTTTACTATCATCTTACTTTTTATTTTCCCTTCAGTAAACTGTACAAAGTGCTGTTCCTGTTTGCAAGTGATGTCTCAAATTGTATGACACAAGTGTGACACCTCTATGACATCTTATGAAGAGTCCTTTCCCCTTGAAAGGAAAATCTTGTGTCATGCACAAAGCTCAGGACCCCTCAAATTTCTCCCTTTTTTCTTCCCCACCCTATCGTTACCTTATGAGCAGATCCAGCTCATCCAAACCCTTTGTGCCACTGGAGACCACCAGGAGAATGGCACTGTGCTGCTGTGTGTAGGTTGACCTTGCCCATAAATCATGATTTTGGCAGGTCTCTGGCTCATCCTTTGGATCACTAAAGGAGTGTGCCTTGCAGAGTGGCTGCTTGCTCCTTCACAGTGATTGGGAAAAGTTCACATAGTTGGCTGTTTGCCTGCACGGGTTACGTCAGCGGTCGTAAGTAACGGTGTAAGGTTTCTGGCTTCACTTGGCATTTACAGGTGACTTGTCCCGAGCTGCAAAAGGAACTGCGGGCAGCCAGCCGTGGGGATTCTGTTTTCAGAGAGCTCTTTCAAAAATAACATTCTGTTTTGAGGGAGGGAAGTCAGAGTTGCTAAACGAGGAGGTGTTGCAGTGGGGACTGCCTTATCATCAGAGCTCAGCACGGTGCTTGGGTCTGGGGTCAGACACAACAGGGACTGCACTATGGGGAACATCTGGATGGAAGTGTGTCAGGCACGTGAAAATAATGCCCTGTTGGATAGGGATGTGTGTAAGGTGCTGATTGCACATCTGGAACACCTGCAAACAGACCATAAAGAGCGAGTGATGACAGTCTGGGGAGCAAGAGGGGCTGGCGTGTAAACCACTCTGCTCTTCGCATAGAATGGCTTGAATTATTCCTTGTTGTGTTCATTCTTTCTCCCTTTTTTTCTCTGCAGAATTCAAATTGTGTGCTTGAAAATAATCTCTCTGTACGTGTATCCCCTGTCTCAGAGCATCTCCCGTGCCTGTGTGCAGCTCTGGCTGCTATTGGGCTCTGAAGTTCTGTTAACAGCAAGCATGTCTTTGGGGACTAATATATTTATACAACAGGAAGAAATATTTGGCTTTGGGGATCTATGACATCCTTTCACTGGCTCTGACCCTTGATATTTTCAAGCCCACGGGGGTCCTTTGCTAAGATTTCAGACCTTTCAGGGCCGCAACAATAAGAAAACCTCCCTTTGGATAAAGACTAAAGAGGAAAAACTAAAAAGAAAGCCGAGCACAGCGGGATGTGCATCTGGCTTGTCCTCCTGGGGCTGCATCGTGCCACCCTGTTCCTCCAAATAGCACATCCCCAGAGCAGAACAGCACAATGTACCTTTGGTCAATCTCTTGTTGAGTGCTGGTGTCTCTCCTTGCTGTTATTTTTACAGTACAGTTTGCAATTGCTTTATTGAATGGCAGAGGTGATAAAATGAGTTGATTTTTTTCCTTTGTGCAGATGCTCCATCTGTGCACTGAAGTTTCCTCTGCAGGTGCAAAAAGTGGACTGTGCACACTTGCTGCTTTGACCTCGAAGGTCGGGTGTCCTGGAATGGAGCAGTAATCATATTGCATGACCTCTGTTTGCAGGTGTAACAGATTGCACAGCCCTCTGGATATCCTCAGGGTGAGAAATATTCAAACAGTTTCATCACCAATCCTCTCTGTTTAAGGAACGCATCTGAGGAAGCTGGGATGCTGATAGGTGGTTTTAAAACACAGTTTCCAACCCATCTGGCACTGATTGTGCTGAATTTCAGTGCTGGTGCCTTTTATCCCTTTGATTGTCCTTCCTTGTGTACTTAAAGTCAAAAGAAGGAAAAGAAAAGTGGGCATTTAAGGCACTTAAATACGAATGGCTCTGCAGCCTGGAGCTTGACAATGAGCATCTTCCCTTTTGTTTCCTTTTCTTGCTATTTTCCTGCACCTAATATGCAAACTGATGGCAAGCATCCCCAGCACGGTCACAGCTGAAATTGCAGATGTTTCCCTGGCTGTGAGCTGATGGCTGTACTGATACCAGCGCATCCTCTGCAGTGCTGTAAGAATCCCCAAGTCCCACCCCAGCGCAAACGCTCCTCTCCCTGCAAAACCTGGGTAGGTTTCTCTGTTCTGCTTTCTGCTTCCCGTTCTTCTCCAAATCCCCGTGTACAACCCTTCTTGAAAATTTCCTTTTGCAAAACCTTCCCATTTGATTTTCCTAGAAACAACTTCACACGACAATTCCCCCAGATCGCTGCTGAGCAGAATTAAAGCTCTTTGCTCGTGGATGTTCACTTGTGCTGGGCTTTGTGTGCTCTACAAAGCGGTATAAATGAGTAATACCCCTCAGAATATGTAACAGATGCATAAGTGCACCTGGGGTAAGTGCTTTGTGGGCCTGAAAACATCTCCTGAGCCCTACAAAAAACGGTACTGTCGCAACACTTTCTGCGGTTTCAAGTTTCTGCTTCAGTCTAAGGGAATGGGGGAAATGCGTTTACTTCAGTTGTCAGTGAGAGCTTTGCTCTTGCCCATAGGGGGGATTTGAGTTTGAGGACTGTTTCATTCTCTTATACCTCAATAATCCACACGTGCAGTTTTTTTTGCTGGGCTTCTATTTTGGGTTGTGCTCGGGGTTGTTTTGGATGGTATCAAGAAGCACAGCTGGTAATCTGGAGGTCCAGATCTGTCCTCAGAAGTGATCTTATGGGTTATTTGTCCTGCCCTCAGGGATCTGGAAATTGCAGGAGAACATTCTTGTAGTGTTAGGGTTGGATATGAAACCCAATGTGGTGGTGCAGTGGGAAAATGTCCTGGATCATCTTGTCTTAAGTTGGAGCACGAAGTACGTACCCAGGCTTTGAACACTGGCAAGCATTTATCTTCCTTTCTGGCTTGAAAAAAACCTCCCAGAAACACATCCTGTGAGCCCACGTGTATTTGCCACCCATTTTTAGCCTTTTTTCTCGAAAGCAAGGAGCTCAAAAAGTGCAGTGTAACTCAGCTTTTGATTGAAAGAGGGCAGCACCCCTGTTTTATGGAGATGTAAGGGAAGATCCAACTCAAGAACCATACTGAGAAGGCACAGTGTGTTCTGTGGACGTTCCACTATACATTTCTGGAGAGCCATGCATCTTCATCTGCTGTGGGATGCTCTGGATTATCTCATGGCTGGCTTCAGCTCTGAAGTTTTTGAGGTGAGAGGGATGCTCTTGAATCCCAGGTACTCAGCACAGTTTGAGATTCTGCTTTTTGAGAGAGATCAGTTCATGTCTTTTGAAGAAGCTTTTTGAAGATGAGTCCAACCCTTAATGGTCTCTTCCAATGCACTTCTGTGGTTCTCTGATTCCAGCCTCTTGCTCAAATGGAGTTTTTCTTGCTAGGCTATAGCTATTGATTGGTGAGCTTCATCTAGAAACAATGGCTTTGGTTTGATTTTTTAGAGGAAAAAAAAAGGTGCTTTGTGTGGAAGTATCCATTACCAAGGAGAAAAATCAAAAGGGGATTTGATAGGGTGAAAGGAGTTCAACAGAGCTATCACTTTCAGTGTGTATATAGATGTGTGTGTTCTTAAAATAAGATTTACTCTACTATCTCAACATTAACTGGGGCATTTTACTGTGCTCCCCTTCTGTGAGCTTCCGTGATCCATCATTTCCTTGCTAGCGTGCTGTAGTGGCTGTTAGATTTTACTACACCAAACACTGTAAAAGGGCATTAGAGCAGTTAAATCTGGAGTCTTGCTTTCATAAGGAAAAAGAAAATGCTGAATTAGGCAATGGAAAAGGCAACCACAGCGATACTTTAATCTTGCATAAATTATCAGAGGAGTCAGAGGCTAGCAATTTTATGTATTGTTATAGCTCTGCTAATTAATTATTCCAGAATAATCTATGATTAAAAAAAAAAAGTTTCGTTCTTTTCTGTCTTAATGGACAACAATATTTACTTTCAATATGGTAGCTGTGTTGGTTTTTTTTCCTCGTTTGGCAATGCTTTAATTTAACTGTTGCTCTGGACCAGGGGGTTAATGCATTAACTTTCCTAAATATGTAGGTAATTCCTAAAAATGATAACCGAAGAGAGAAATGTTAATGCAAAAATTGTTGTGAGTCTAACAGGGTTGAATTTGGAGAGAGAAATTCTCGACAGCTAGGGTAAGTTGAATGTCCACTGTGTTTGAAGGATAAGATGCATTAAAGAAGTAGAGGAATTATTTAGGAGGCTGTGAAGTGGTTTGCAAATGGTAATTGTAGAATCATTAAGTTTGGGAAAGACCACTAATATTGAGTCCAACTGCCAACTCAAGACACCTACCTGTGCAACCTGGTCTAGGGAACCTGCTTTGGCAGGGGGGTTGGGCTTGATGATCTCTAGAGGTCCCTTCCAACCCCTATGATTCTTTGATCCTGTGAAGACCACCGTGCCCACTCATAGAAACATTACAGTTGGAAAAGACCTCCAAGATCATTGTCTAACCACCAACCCATCCCACCATGCTCACTAAAGCGTGTCCCCAAGTGCCACATCTCCATAGGTCTCAAACACTTCCAGTGACAACGACTCCACCACCTCCCTGGGTGGATTTTTCTAATGCCTGACCATTCTTCCAGAGAAATAATTATTCCTAATATCCAACCTAAAGTGATCCACGTGCTGGGGAGAGCTGTATGATCAGAAGTGGATACATTTTTTTTAAATGAATGATGAAATTCTAGCCCTAGTGAAATTGTCACACCTTAAAACGTTTACACAGATGCTTCATAGCATGTCTTTTAAACTTTAGTGTTTGCTTTGTGTCATGTATAGAGACTAGAGCAACAAGGTCTCACACTAAGGATATAGATACCTATATAGTTACATAAGAAAGTGAGCAGGGGAATTTGGTAAACCCTCCTACTAGAATTGTTATGCTAACAGTCTGTTAATCTGACAGGTTCATGATGCTTGTTCAATTTCATAGTTAGGGCTCAAACTAAAGACAAATTCCATGGAAAATTGAAGTTTGTATTTTTCTGAAGTGTAACAGTGGGACTTGTCATGTAAATAATTTCTTGGCAGTTGGATTGCTTCCTTAATGTCGTGCATTGTAAAGGGCAAGTAGAAAGCCACAAGACATGAAGATATTTGCCAGCTCCTAAAATGTTTTGCCCTTTTAACAGATTTTCTTTGTGTTTTAAATAAGTCCTGTGACTTTGACATGGTATGCTTTGTTTAGGAGTGACGACCTTTCATGAGGTCCGTTGTACTTGTCAGTAGGAGGAAGACATCTGAAAAAGAAAAACACAGAGAATGATCGGGGTTGTTATGGCTGAGATAGTAATTAAATGTTATCGTTTAAATCGTGTCCGATGAGTGCCTTGTGATAATTAAACCAGGATACTTGCTTAGGGAAGGCATATTGGAAAAGTAAGAATTTTGTGTTGTGTTGCAAGGCAAGGGGCATTTCAGCGTCCTGTTCCCAATGTCCAGACTTGGCAAGCTGTCAACTTTGTGCTTAGCTTTGAGCATTCTCTTTCATTAGAAATAAATAAATAAACATAATTTACTTTCGTCTAAATGATAGAATTATACTGTGCTGCACACCAACATTTCCATCATTTTGGAGAGGTGGGATTTACGTTTGCAAAAGACTCCAGATCCCAGTAAGCATAGTGCTTTGAAACAGCTTAGGAAACCTATAAACACTGATGGTCCTCCAAAAGTTGATATGCTCTGCATCTGACCCAGAAACATCAAATTTCAGTCTGGCTGTGAGGAAGCTCTTATCAACTTTGATGTGGAATGTCTACTGAGCGCTCACTTTACAATTGTGTCTGCAAGGACTTTGGAATCTATGAAAATACCGGAGGTGCTTTGCCAAAGCCCTTTTAATAATCTTTCCTGAAGAGAATCCAAGTGGTCATAAGAATCTTGGTGTTGGGAGGTGATCTGGAGCAGTGTCATAAAAAAAGAAACTGCCTTTTTAAGTGTTTATGGTGCTGAGTCCTCAAGTGTGGAGGTAAAGGAGCAAAGCAGGAGCAGATCCAACTGTTTCATTTTGCTGCTCAAGAGGACCTTTAATTGATCTGCTGGGTTGAAGCTAACCCGGTGCTCCCGTACTACAGCAAAAGAGGACTTGAATTGATCTTACACTTACAAAACTGAGCCTTCAGGTGATTGGACTTGATGATCTCTTGAGGTCCCTTCCAACCCCTATGATTCAATGATTCTACTTAGCATGATCTCCTTGCAGTAGCCCCACTTGGGCTTGCTTTATTTTGTGTGTTCAGTTGCTCTGGACTGTTATTCATGTTGTGCCCAGGCTACAAATTGCACTGTACAGTCAGGAGAATGTGTCAAGCAGTGAATATACCTGGTGTCCTGAAGAGCTGGTGATGGAAGGAATCTGGCAAAAGGATAACGTAGAAGGAATAGCAGCAAACTAGCAACAAGGTTGGCTTGCAAATAGGATTTGCTGTGATTGACTCCTTGGAGCTTAGGTGCCATATTTAGATGTTATAAGCAACATAAAGGCAGCACCTGGGGAGGTTTGGGTTGAATATTAGGAGGACTTTTCTCCAAGGGAGTGGTCAGGCATTGGAACACACTGCCAGAGAAGGTTGTGAGGTCACCATCACTGGAGGTGTTTGAGAGATGTGGAGATGTGGCGTTAGGGGATGTAGTTTGGTGACTGTGTTGGTTGTGAGTTGATGGTTGGACTTGATGATCTTAGGGGTCTTTTCCAACCTCTATGTTTCTATGACCTGTGACATGTAGTAAGCTGAAACCAGTTAAAAGACTGGAGATACTTCAAATTGCTGGTAATGCAGGAGTCATCCCACCATGCCATGGGGCAGCCTTTGTAAATGGGAAAACAAATCACCTGCTTGTGGATTTTCAATTTACCCTCCTGGGTAAAGCAGAAGAAGGAAATAAATTTTCTTATTGCCCAGAGTGCTTTATGCGCAGTTTACATGGGGAAAGAAGGAAAAGTAATTGAAAGTGCATTAAATAAACACATCCTATGCTCTGGAAATGGATTTGATTGTGCTCCATGGATTTGGAGCAATTTGGATCCATGTGGGGGCACCAAAAAGCCAACTTGTTCTTTCTGGGTTTTGCAAGAATCAGTGCAAATTATTTTCCAGTGCTGGAGTGGAGACCACTGGACAACCTCATTGAGGATGTGGAAATACCTCTCAATATACATCCTGAGCTCTCCCATTTGTTCTTCTCCCTTCACAGCTGATGGCTCATCTATCCCCAGTTGAGTGTCTTCAAGTTCCCTGCTGTGCTGTAGCTGATTTTGGAAGGATGTATGACATCTTCAGGACAGCTCCAGGATGATGCTGGTGCATCTCTGTTTCTTGCTGAATGCTGCCATGTCCATGAACTAGGGGAGACACTTCTGAGACCAGACTTACAAATGTGGCTTTGCACGAGCACATCGGTCTTTGTAGTTTCTTTTAGGAGCTCAGTAAACATCTGCTCTGTGGGTTTTTACTTTCTATTCTTGGAAAATACATCTTCCAGCAAATTTCAGGGCTGCAGCGGGGATGGGTAAGGACAAGGCAGAACATTGTACAAGGGAGGTGCCCTGCAAAAACGTCTGTTCAGCCAAAAAGGGTTAGAAAAACCAGGACATATGATGCCAGCAAAGCAATTTCTACTCTGAGCAATTCCTCCTCCCATAGCAGGGGGTTGCCCAACCCTAGTGACTCTCCCACTGTCATCTCTTCCCATCTGGGGCTGGTGACATGCCATTGTGTAGGGAAAGCAGCTTTGTTGAAAAGCATTCCTAAACC
Source organism: Odontophorus gujanensis (assembly GCA_013399175.1). Classification (NCBI taxonomy): domain Eukaryota; kingdom Metazoa; phylum Chordata; class Aves; order Galliformes; family Odontophoridae; genus Odontophorus; species Odontophorus gujanensis. Next base: position 119,294 of record VXAB01007342.1, on the reverse strand, counting down.
TGATATCCTTGTTTATGTCTTTACAGTCCCTGCCTGGCCCTTTTGGATAAACAGGTGCCAGCATTTGCAGTTCCCACTTTGCTGTCTGAATAACACTGAGAATGAGTTGTGTCTATGTGAGAGTTATTTGTGCAGGAGCATCCTTTTGGCAAATGAGTTGGGACTCTGGAAACAGCCCCAGGGCCTGGAGTGAGGTCAAGGAAGGCAGGTCCCGGTCATTCCTGGCATCCGTAGCTGCGGCCCGCTTGTGGTGCCACACTTTAGAGCTTGTGAGGAGATTTATTTTGGAGCAGTTCGTCTTGCACAGACTTGTCCAAATGGGGAGGCAGAGGGCTGGCTTTGTAGTAAGGATAAAACCTTCTTGCTATGCTGAAAAGATCTCATATATGGCTAGAACAGATGCTCTGACCGACAACTCCAAGGGTTTTTATTACAGGATGGTGGCAACTCTTCTCTTAGTTTGTCCCAGACCTCAAAACGGGCTATTTGTAGTTCTTTGTTCTGAGATGAGTCCCCGTGGCTCTCGTAGTCCTTGCTTTGCATGTGTTGCATGTCACTAAGTTGGGGGTTGCTTCCCAAACCCACAGGGCTTTCAGTTATTGTATACTCCGTATTTGCTTTAGGAAGGTGGCAACTGTAAGTAGCAGTCTGTATTCTTAGATGTTGGCTTCTCTTATGGGCACTGGGCAACTGTGGCTGATTTTGGGGAGCCCACCTGAATGTGACGTGGACAGGAATTGACCTCAATAGCATGTTGCCAGTTTGCCACCAAGATCATCCAGTCCAACACCAACCCATGTCCACTAAACCGTGTCCCTCAGTGCAACATCTCCATGTTTTTGGGGCGCTTTGAGGGATGGTGACTCCACCACCTCCCTGGGCAGCCTGTTACCACTTGCTGAGAAGAAATTTTTCTTCATGTCCTACCTCAGACTGCCCTTTGGGAAGAGTTTGGGATGGATGCTGGCTTATCCCAGGAACTTGAATGGTACCGAAGACGCAGGGACAAGCAAACAAAGGTCTCTTTGCTCAATTTGTGGCACATTTTCCCCTCTCCATCCCCTGTAAGCATCCCTGTTGCTTCTCCCTGAACTTGCTGAATATTCTTGATGTGTACCTTAGTGCAGAGAAGCTATAGTGTGTTCCTTTGCCCAGCTGCTCTCATCACTGCTTGCTTTCCCTGTGATCAGCTGGCAGTGGGAACGCAGCACCCCACTGTGGGGCTGTTTCATGTCTCTACTTCAAGACATTTCTGAATGAAATCCTCTAATTCCCACCTGAATGCTATGGCAGTGACATAAACAAGCAAAGCCCAGTAATAAAACGTAATGAAGAATAGCAGCGTGAAATCAAGGTGTTAAACCTCCACTAGTGACAGGCAGTAAATCTGCAGCCTGGTGTGTTCCTTGGCTTTTTAATATATATTAAAGCAGGCAGCTTGTTTTATGTCCTCTTGTCTCCTGGGCTCTTCAGCTGAGCAGTGCTGAGCACAAGGTGAGCAGGTCGTTTGCTGTTCCCTTTACACTGTCTTTCAACTTCAGTCTCCTACTTCAATGATTTTTTAGTCTCAGTGTTTCAAGCTTTCAGGACTTGCTCTTTGGCTCCTGTATTAAAGGCTTCAGTGTGTAGGGGCATTCCTTGTTGCTGTGTGTGAACAGATTTCTTTTTCAGAGGAGTCAAATGATAAATCTCACTTACTTTATGTGATCTCTTGCTCTCTTGCTCACGTGCTCTCTACCTTGAGACCTGTGGTTAGGAAATGCAGGCGTGCAACTTCATTTCTTTTTCAGAGTAGTTCAGATGTACTTTAATTTCTTAACTGGCTGTGTGGGTGGTCCAAGATTTTTGGTGGCAATTTGAACTTGCCTTTTCTACCACAAAGAGTTTTTCTTTCCTAGAATCAAAGAATATCCTGAGTTGGAAGGCACCTGTAAGGACCATCAAACCCAACTCCTGGCTTCACACAGCATCACCCAGCTATTCTTTCCCTGGTAGTATCGTTCAAATTAATGCTGTCTGAGAAAATTGCACAAATTCATATATAGTCAGGGAACCATTTTCTTCTAACAAATCCCTTGGTTGCATGTACAACGCTGCATCAGTTTTACTGCCTGAGTAATCTCAGCTTTCTGACAAATCAGGACTATAGGATCACAGAACCATTAAGGTTGGAAAAGACCTCCAAGTTCATCAAGTCCAACTGCCAACACATCCGCACTGTGCCCACCGTAGTATCACAGAAGATAAGTTTCAGTTTGTTCTTTAAGTGTCTGTGTTGTGTGACGTGGCAATCAGTGGGCTTATACACACACACACAAATGTTTTTTGAGAAGAACAGCAAAGAAGAATAGGTCAAAAATGAGAGAGTTGCAGAGAATTAACAATTCTGAATAACAGAGTGGGATAGAAGTCTACTACTAAAGAACTGCTTGCTTATAAAAAAGTCCGGAGGGGAAGAAAAAAGAATTTTTAGTCAAAATTCAGAAGATGAAGAAATGGTTATACAAGGTTTTCAAATATATGGAAATCACTGCAAAATGAGAGGCTGAATTGCTGTTTGTGTTTCCTGTACTTAACCTGTAGAATTGGTTTTTCAATGGTAAAACAAGATTTTTTGAGTGTTAGGAATAGTTGAAGGGGCTTTTTTTTTTTTTCCCCTCCCTCTTTTCCTTAACAACTATTCAATAGGGAACCACTTGGTTGCGTGTGTTTGAATGTATTGGGGAAAGGCTGGTTTTACACTAAGTGCATATGGTGGGGGAGAGAACATTCTTTTCCATTTCAGTCTCTAAAAACTGGACATCATGCCGGCCACTTTGTATGTGCTGACACTTCCTTTGCTCTGTCCTCTCCACTTGAAGGGATTAGTGCATATCCCAAGCTGCTTGGCTGCCTAATGCTTTGCTTTTCTCTTTTAAATATTCATGTGGGCAGAGTGGCTGAGTTACTTAATGGAGCAACGTAGTTTTGCAGGTCCGAAGCAGAAGTGGACTTGTTGTCAATAGCTTTTAGAAACTTTTCACTCATCCAACAGTGGCCTGTCAGATTGACATATTTACCCTCTTTTAATGTTTGAATGAATTCTGGTGCAGGAATAGTGGCTGCTCACAGAGAAACACATTGGAAAAAGGACACTTCCATAAGGGAGACAAAACTGCTGTTCTCATATGGACAAGATCATCTACTATCAAAAGAATCACTTCCTTTCCTAGGGTATTTTTGAGGGGTTGCTTGACCTGTAAATTTCCAGACAAGAAAGTAGTCAAGGTAGGAAAACAAGCGATTCGGAGGCAGTAGAGCTGAATGGAACTAACAGCTGTCTACAGCAACGTGGTTAAGTGAATCCTTGATTGAAGAAGTGAATGAGCTCTGTGCTCTCATCTGGTGTGAACTCCTTGGAGGAAAGTAATTTATCCTTCTTGGGAGAGGATTTCCTATCTCTTTCTCCTCTCTTTCTCCCTTTGAGGTCTGGAGATGATGTCAGTGCCAGTGCTCCAAATGTCTGGCCACAGCTAAGTTGAAGAGCACCATTCCCTCACTGCAGCTGGCTTTTAGAAATTTGCAGATTATTCGTGTTTTCGTTTTATCTTTCCTGACTTTAGCACTGTGCATTCCTTTGGCCCTGGGTTTTTTCCTCCCCCCATCATATGCTTTCCAACTGTTTCACCTCCTGTCCGAAGTGTGGAGGCCAAAACTGAGCCCAGGGCCAGCATCATCACCAAAGCTTATCGTGTGGAGCGGAGGTGAAGGATTACAACCGGCTTTCCTGTTTGGACGTCCTGCTTTGAAATTTGACTTTGTGCAACAGCATGACCTTGTCAGAGGATGATGAGTGCTGGATGACATAGTGACAGAGGATTTGCACTTGCAGTGTTGTTTGGTAGTGCTTCCAACGCAGCTCTTGTGGCAAGGGAGAGCTATTGGCGATGGCTTGGCTTGGTGAGGCACCAGGTTTTAGATCCTATGACAGCTGCCAAAAAGTCAGAGGAAGGATGAAGAGAGTTGAAGTTAGAGGGATTAACTGGTATGAATGCTAATAGATGCTTGGTGGCTTGTTCTCTATAATTATAGAATCATAGAATCTTGAAGATTGGAAAAGACCTCCAAGATCATTCAACCTCACCATTCACCTATCACCGATATTTCCCACGAAACCATGTCCCTCAGTACAACACCTAAATGTTTCTTCAACACCTCTAAGGTTGAATCATTAAGGTTGGAAAATATCTTGTAAGATGATCAAGTCCAACTGTTGACCTCTCGCCATGCCCATTCATAGAATTATTAAAGTTAGACAGGATCACCGAGTCCAGCCACAGCTGATGCCCACCATGTCTACTGAACCATGTCTCTCAGTGCCACATCTCTGTCTTTCTTGATAGCCTCCAGGGATGGTGACTCCACCACCACCCTGGACAGCCTGTTCCATGCCTGATCTCTCTTTCTGAGAAGAATTTTTTCCTAATATCCAGCCTGATTACTTCTAACTTGATTTGAGTGGAGCTTTTTTTACTGGCTTTGCAGTTTACTGGGGCTATCTCCTCTGCCTTTGGGCTACAGAATTGCTGCTGTGCCAGTACCGATTAGCATGTGCTTGACCGGTCGTGCCTGGGATGTCAAAGACCAAATTGATTTTTCAGCTCTGGCAAAGGATTTCTCCTACACATTGTGGCCAGGTAATGCATAGGGAAACCAACTCTGGTCTGTAGCACTCAGACCTACTCTGATAACGTCTAACACCATTCTGATCTGCTGTTTCCCATCACGGAGCTGTCTTTTTGGCCGAGGAAATTCATCTCCGCAGATGACTTGTCCTTCCTTGCGTGTTGGATCTGTTCCTCTTAAGAGACTGAATGACCAAATCGGCTTTTGTTGCTGAAAGTCATCAACATCTCAAGAAAGGGCAAGGGTCAGCCACTGCAAGAAGCTAAGTAAGCCCAGGGACACTCAGAAAAGGGACGATTCTTCCTTCACTATTCTTTTTATTTTCAGACAGGACTTTCACATGGGGAATTCACTTCTATTGAGTGATTCCTGTAATTGATGCTTTATTTATTTGTTTGTTTGTTTGCCTCTTCATAAAGTGACATTAATAATGCCTTTATGGGGCTCTATTCAGTATTTGCAACTTGCTTGGAGGGGCTCTAGAATATCCCTTGTTATTTAAGGAGTAAAATAACATGCCAGGAGAATGCCAGAAATTTTTCAAGGGGATGTTTTTGTTTCGTACTGCTCTGCCAACTGCTCTACTCCCACTGCATTCAGGTCACTGGTAGGATGAGGGCTGGAAGTTGGACTCTCCTGCTATTAAAATAGCCATAGATTTAGGAGATAGCACCTGACACATGGCCTGGAGAGTGTAATTGGATGTGGCAGCTGAGTGAAAAATGCTGGATGCGATTTTTAGTTTCAATGTGCGCAGATGCGTAAAGTTTTAAAACAAAACAACTTTTCTGGGAAGGCCAGCTGGGGTCAAATGGGGACAGCAGACTTACAGTGGGATATTTCTTTCCTTGTTCTATAGTATATGATGGCTGGGAGGTCTGCTCTGCTCTTAAACTTGAATACGAAGCTATCCGTGTAAGACCTGGGGAGTGTCCTTCACATACATTTAGAGTTGATTAAAACCAAGCAGCCTTCAGTGCTGCTGGGCTGAGATTTACAGACAGCCCTGCAGGCTGCAGTGGTGGAGCCTAACAGGTTCTGGCTGGTGTTGTTGCAACTAATTTTCAAGCCAGTTTCAACCTAATTTTCAAGGACAGAAGCAGGCATTTCAATTACCTGAATAATTGGAGGAGGGGAAAATACTTGAGTGGGGAAGGGACTTGATAGAGCAGGCAGGAAGCCAGAATGCTTTGTAATTATATGCACTTCTGCTGATTCCCCGTGCAACCTTGGGGTGAATCCTTTTAATGACATGCCTCAGTTTTCCTGCTCTGCGGTGAGAAAAGCAAACCCAAGTGCTAGGTGATCTGTGGGCCAATAAATAAATAAATAAATCACCCGCAAAACAACTGTTGATGGTATTCTTTGCAAACAACTGAGCTCTTGGCCAGCTGAGATGCAAACAGCTGAGAGAAGAGTCTTCCGACCACCAGACTGAAACAAGATGCTGAGATTTGTGCAACCTCATTTAATCCTTGAGCCATCTGTATCATAGAATTGTTTGAGTTGGAAGAGACCATTAAGAGCAATCTGGTCCAACTCCCCTGCAAGGAACAGGGGGCATCTACAGCTAGATCACGTTGCTTGGAGCCCTGTCCAGCACAACCTTGAATGTCTTCAGGAATGGGGCTTCCACCAACTCTCTTACAAAGAGAGGAATCAATTTCTCTCTTTTTGTTTAAATTCTGATTGCTAGTGCTTTTCTTTTTGTTTTCCCTACCCCTTGGCTTCATGGAGGGCGTTTGCGGCTCAAATTTAAGTCTAGCAGAAATATTTTGGTATGGTTTTTTTATACAGTTGAGCTTAAAGAATTGTTTTGGTTCTTTTTTAAAGATATGTACAAAGAATATGGAAATCATACTTGAAAAATGCCACTTTTCATGAAATACCAGGAGTGTAGGGAGGGACATTTAATTCTGAAGCACTTCTTTGTGATAGTTGCTGTATATCCATGTATAAATGAGCAGTTTCATTGGACTGCTTCCTTGCTTTTTCCTGTACTGTCCTTTATACCTAATTTTATAAAGAAGTAGATTACAGCGAAAGTTTTTTTTTTTTTAATTATGAAATGATAAATCAAAATAAATAAAGCCACAAAGTCATCTGTTGACCGCATGAACTTTGGAGATCCCTTCCAAAATGGGCTATTCTGTGACAGTACTGTAGGTTGCCCAAATGCTGATTTGCAGTGCTTTACTTGATTGTGTAAGCTCCTAACTCGCAGCAGACCTGAGGGAAGCTGCATTTGCACAAAGCCATGAGAAACGTCTGACTAATGTGTTTTTTCCACCCCCCCACCCCCCCCATCTCTGAGCAGCTGTGATTTGCCTGCAGCCAGGTACCGTGGCTCAGCTCATGCACAGTAACTCATTGGCCATGGTATTTCATTGCCTGCCTCGATGAAAGAAAGGATGAGGACGAGTAATCTTTTGTTTTAGAACCAAAACAATAAAAGAAAGAATGTTTTCTGCTAAGCCAGCATAAAACCCGAGCGCTGGTCTCGTTTTAACTTGGAATCAGGTATATACGGGAAGTCCGAAACCTTAATGTGAGTATAAACAGATTATAACTGTACCTGCATGAAACGTAGCTGCGTGCCGGCTCTGAAATCCCCAGTGCTTGCAGGAATTGGTCCCGTGAGCACAAACTGACCTGCTTCAGTCAAAATGAGCTGGCTTAGCAAAGACATGGTATTTAAAGCGTCTCGGTTAACGTGGCTTATCTTGACTGATGCTGATGAAGGAGTGCTCGCAGGCAGCAAGGGCTCTTGCAGGCAGCAAGGTGAGATTCAGGAACAATGCTGAGCATGGAGTGATGGGGCTGTTCCTACTCACTGAGGCTGCAATTACCCTACTACTGTAGAGGGAGAGCTTAGGGTTGCTTTGTCTGGTGTACGCGTGCATTAACGTGGTATAAATGCAAAGCTGTGAACATGCAACCCAGCCCTTGTCTGCTACAGTGCTTAACGTCCTCTGCTGATGGTGGTACTTGGCCACCAATCTCAAATGGACGTAGATTATTCAGATCAGGGCTTGGATGATGCATCTGTTGATGTTCCTAAATACCTGATGTGCATCAGATGTGGGAGATGCCACGTACATGCTTTCCGTGCTCCTGCTGTTGATTCTATTCCCATAGGGTCAGAGGTGTGTTGGGAAACAAAAGAAAACGAGGAGAAAACTGAAGGGTTTTAGGGATGAAAAGTGGACAAAGGGCAGTGGATTAGTACCAAAGAAGTGGGGAGCTGTAGTTGAGTAGAGGTGAGAATGGGAGTCATAGAATCATATCATAGAATGGTTGGATTGGAAGGGACCTTAAAGAGCATAGAACCACAGAATGGTTGGGTTGGAAGGATCCTTAGAAACCATAGAATTATGGGATGGTTGGGTTGGAAAGATCCTTAAAGGTCACAGGATCATGGAATGTGGATGGGTTGGAAGGGACCTTAAAGCCCACGCAATCCCAGCCCCTCTGCTGTGGGCTGGTTGCTACCTAGCAGATCGGGTTGCACAAACCCCATCCAGCCTGACCTTGAGCACCTCCAGGAATGGGGCAACCACAGTTCTCTGGGCAGCCTGTGCCAGGGTCTTGTCTCTCTCTGAGTAATAAATTGCTTCCTAACATCTAACTCAAATCTTCTCTCTTTTAGTTTAAAACTGATGCCACAGCTGCTCAAACACATCGTGTTATTTCATGGTCGGTGTCCATGCAGGAAAGGAAAGTGTCCAAATGTCTCAGCACAGAGAACTGTGGTGTTTCTTTTTTCTTTTTTCTTTTTTTTTTTTGTTGTTTTGTTTTGTTTCTTCCTTTCAGCTTTTTCCAGTTGGAAAAGTTAGCTTCTGAAGCAGGCTGGAGCAGCATTCCTCCAGCGTGCAGTGGTGATAATTGGGTTTTGTTTGAACTTTTTACTGGATGGGAACATCAGTGATGATTGCTCTCCCTCTAAGTGTGCCTGGGGAGCAGGCGTTGACAGGTGACATTCCTGAGCATCCAAGAGTCTCTGTGGTGCAGTCAGGGCTGTACTTCAGAAACACTGACTCAGAAATAAGAAGATGTAAGTATTGGATTAAATGGAGTTCGACTCTCCTGTTTTCTTTTGTATTTCATGGAAATGTTTTGTGTGAACTGTTTAACATATGGGGTTTTTTTTGCTGTTTTTCTTTGTAAAGCTGCTTCACCTTAACTGTAGTCTGTTTTGATAGCAGTAAAAGCCCATTAAAAAGATATTTCCCATCTTGTTGGTGGGTTGTAGTGTCAGCGAGTTCCTGGTACCTTGCACACATTCACATGGAGGGAGAAACATCCCCCGGTCCTGGAAGGACGACCCAGGTGATAAAAATGAAAGATGGGTTTGATTTGCTTCGGGCCATTGGGAACCATCCATCATTGTGATGGATCCGAGCCCTTTGCAAGTGCTGAAAACCTTCTCGTAGAGTTTAGGGAAATATTATTTTAATTGGTCAAGCCATGTGTCATGACAAGAGGGATGTCTCCATCCTAAGGTGAGGGGGAGATGCATTTTTGGAGGCTAGCATGTGTTCCATATGTGTGCCAGACCTTGCAGACAGCTGAGCTGAACCAGAGGACAGCTGGGACAGAGCACTGAAATAAACTGTGGGCGAGCTTGCACGTAAGGACAGCAAAACCTTTTTGGGGAGATTTAAGAGGAAACCATGGCTCAGTCTTAATCACCTTTTTTGTTGGGATGTTATTACTACAGAAATCTGTGAAGGCCCTTTAATTATAGATGGAGTCATAAATTGTGAGGATTACGTAATGCTTTTTCTTCTTTAAAAAAATTTTTTTTTTTACTGATTTCAATTTTAACTAATTTACTGTATTTACTGGTCATTCTTTCCTCTTCTGTTTTACTTTCTTCTTTCATTCTTCTCCTCTTCTTCTCCCTTCCTCCTCCTCCTCTTCTCCCTTTCTCCTCCTCCTCTTCTCCCTTCCTCCTCCTCCTCTTCTTCTTCCCTTCTTGTCCTCCTCTTCTTCTCACTTTCTCCTCCTCCTCCTTCTCTTCTCCCCCTCTTTTTCCAACCCATTTATCCTTCAAGTTGAAAATGGAGTTTTTCCATCCCACATTGCAAAGATCCCTGGTATTCTGAGAACCAGGCTCTGTACCCCTAATGACTGCTTCAACAAAGGGCTGTGTTTTATGTGGCTATCACCACTGCAGTGCACGTGGGGCTGCTCAGAGCAAGCAAACCCTTACCACGGGATGCTCGCAACTTGGGCCTTGTGATCTCAACAAGACAGAGCTGACAGAGAGGCATGGCCAAGGGGAAACCTTAGAGCAGAAGAGCGTGATACTGGACTCCTTTGTGTGTGTGTCCCTTGTTTTTTTTCTTGCTCATCCCATCTGGTCCAGTGCTGTTGCAGTGCCCACATGCATCCGGCACGTTCCTGGGGAATGTGGGAATGCCGTAACCCCATTCCTTGAGAATACAATATGAGCTATGACATAATCCCTGGAGCAAGTGAGGAGCCATTAGCAACTTCTTCTTTACTGCAGTTGGCGGAGTAGAGCTGCGCGTCTTGGGATTCTGCTCATTCCTGGGTATTTTCTTATGCTTCAAACACTAACAGGTGACACCCTTCTCTCTGGGGAATAGGTGGGGGTGGATTGTGTTTTAAATCATTCAACACCTCGACGTAACTTCCTTTATCTGAATTACACTATTGGTCTCCAGAATTCATTATGAATGTGCCCTTAATGTCAGCTCAAACTTGAGTGTGGAGTGCAACAGGAAAACTCCATCCTAAGGTGTGACATTATTACCTGTGTCCCATCAGCTATCCAGAGTGGGCCAATGGTGGCTGTCTGAAGAAAAAGAATTCTCTTTTATTTATTCTAGAATAAATGTGGATGAGAAGGAAAATAAAAAGCTTGAGATGGTTCCAGTAAGAATTACAATTGAGTCAAGAGGTATTCAGAAATACCTTTGAGGTGCCTTCCAACCCAAGATGTTCTGTGATTTGCAGTGTGCTTTGTAGTGGTGGACAGGGAAGTATTAATTGAGACTGGTTATGTGTATTTGGATTCTGGTCTCCATGCTGCTCAGAAACACTATCCTACACTGTCTGAGTGGGTGTGAGTCCTTGCGTGACTGAACATCTCTTCTGTCTTTCCAGCTTTCCTTCTGAAAAAAGAGACTAAATATTAACTAATTTATCCAAAACTTACAATTAGAGGTGTTGGTGGAGGACCTCAGGGCACTTTATAGGGTAGCACTGCAGCAAAAGCCAACAGCATGGCATTAGGCAAGGGAGAAGGGCTGCAGACAGCAAGACTGATTTTCCTTTCTAGCTTGGAATCGGGTCACAGTTGGGTTTATGTAGTGAAAATGTTGCTTTTCTCAGCTCTTCCTGCTGTCAGTGAATCTTCTTCCAGAGATGGGATGGAGCAGGACTGGACAGCAGGAGGCAGAAAACTGTAGCACCTCTGCAAACACTTCGTTCATTGCATACATAGGGTGAGAACGGATTAAAAAATCTGTAATTAGTGCGCATCCAGCTCTGGTGTAGACTCCACTGTACGTTAATTAGTTGTCCCAGCAATTGCTGGATTGCTGGGAGAAAGAAACTCATTAAAAGCTCTTTTGTTTTGTGTGTGTTTGGCACCCACCACAATGGGATCGTGGACAAGGACTGCAATTCCTCTGCACTCATTACCTCAAGGTAATTCCACTGTCAAATAGACCTAGAAATCCTCCTCCCAGAGCTTTTTTTCCCCAGTGTAATAGTGTAGCAGAGCTTTTTTTTTAAGGCAAGAGGATGCACTGAGGGAGAGAGAAATCAACTGGAGGATGCTGCCTCCTCTTTGTCACCTTTCCCCTCTCTCTGCCTGAATTTCTTGGAAGGATTTGTTCATAACCTACGAAGTCCCATGTGAAGTTCTGCCTTCTTTAGAGCTGGAAATATGCAGCTCCGTGCTCTGATTCCATGCCAGCTCTGAAGACTCCCAGGAAGTTTTCTGCTCTCTGGAGTATCCCCAGCTCCTGCCGTGCTGGCAGCAGAGCGGTGTCACGTCCTCCTTTCTCCATCCAAGTCATGATCAGTGTGCTTTAATGAGAAATGTTAACAGAGCATCTCCCTCTCTATCCCTTACCTCTTCTTTCTTTTCCTGTGTTTGTGCTCCAGCCTGGAGCATGTGCTGCATGAGCCTTGCCCCTTAGAGAGTAATTCATTATCTTTATTTGTTCAGAGATGCTTTCTGCTCTGGGTCACTGCTCCCTTTCCTCCTTCCCACCTTTGTGGGAGCTCTCTGCCCTGCCGACAAATGAAGCAGTCTGTTATGTGCTAACTGCTGGGAAACAGCCACTATCTTGGAAAGCTGTGAGTAATTTGCACCTGAAGGAAAAATCAGAGCAACTTTCTCAGGTGGGATTTTTGTGCAGAGTTGGAGCTGCTTTTGCTGGTGAATCATCACCTCAATGTGCATCAAAGAGGGATGGCCTCCTGATGCACCCCTTGGTGCTCAAGCTGTGTGGTCGTGGAGTCCGCTGAGTGCTGCTGCTTGCACTGGGGCTATGCATGGAGCTTTAATATTTATGATGTTCTGCACTTATGAGAATATCTGTGCTTAAATTTGTTGGTTTTTTTTTTTTTTTGGCCTCTGAATGACTGCAAAGTCTTTTGAAGTCTGTGTGCTCACTGTCACTTGTTGGGGTCCCTTCCTCGGGGATTATCTCACTGCGTGTTGATCCCTGGTATTCCATTCTCTTTGCTTCTTGGTGCTAACTCCAACAATCTCCCAGCACCAAATTGTGAAGTTTTGACCCATTTAAATACAGCTGGGAAGAGTCCAACTGTCAACCCGTCACCACCATACCCACCCATGCAATCATAGAATTGTTAAGGTTAGGGAAGACCTCCAAGATCATCCAATCCAAACCCAACCCATCCCCACCACACCCACTAAACCATGTCCCTCAGTGCCTCATCTCCATGTTTCTTGAACATCTCCAGGGATGGTGACTCCATCACCTCCCTGGGCAGCCTGTTCCAATGCATTGCCAGCCACTCTTTGGGAGAATAAATTTTTCCTAATATCCAACCTGAACTTCCCCTGGCTTAACTTGAGGCCACTACCATCCTAGATGTTGGAGAAGAGAGCAGGGGAAGGACAGGGAGCATTGTAGCTCAAACTAAGTACTGCATTAGTGCTATTTATGTTGCTGAAGTAGTGTCAGTGCTGCAAACACAGTCAAGTGCATCCTCACCCCATAGTATTTGCAGCCTTGCACTGGGAAATGGTGGAATTCAAATGGCTGTTGCAGGTACAGGAGGGTGTTGGACCCAAAATGGGTGCCCATGAGTGAGCATGGTGGTGATGCATTGAGGGTCGGACTTGGTGATACTGGGGGCCTTTTTCAACCGTAACAATTCTATGATTAGTGGATGACCTTTTCCTTGGCTTATATGCCACCAAGGGTCAAGAACATTTAAAGACCATCACACACAGATTTTTTGGAGGTGACATTTGTGTCACTTTGCATGTCTTCAGCACCAGCCAGAGATCACACAACACTTGTGTTCATTCAGGTGGTGGAAAAGGAACCAGAAGCATCCCTAACTGACCCTACGAAGGAGCAGCTCTTGGTTGTTGTCATGCTGGTGGGTTGCTGGATGGAACAGCTCTTGGGTGTTGTCGAACTGATGGATTTTGCTCCTGGAAGGTCACTTCTGTGGAAATGTTTCAGCTGAGAGCCTTAGCACCTGCTCAGTCTGTCCTCTTTTCCTCCTCTTCCTTTTTCCATCTCTTGTGTCCATGTATAACAGCAAGAGTGATGAAAATTACTAATTAACTGCCTGTGAGAAAGCAAGGGAATGCCAGCTGCAAGCAAGCTACTGCTCCCTCCCCAGCCTCACAGGGTAACTCTATCCCATCCCAGTCTGCCTTTCAACCCCCTAATTTTCTCCAGCATCCCACAGCATTTCCCCAGTCCATGTGAGTGACGAGCTGCTGGGGGACCAAGTGGAGATAGCACACAGGTGGCAAAACAGGCAGCAAACAGGGCAGAAAGAGAAACTTTAACTGAAGGTTTATTCTTGGTGGACAAGGGCTATCTTTACCCGTCTTGGCTCAAGGCAGCACTTGCATTTTTCAAGTCTCTGCAGAAGCATCCAGCTTGGCATCTGACCCACGCCAAGCATGCCTGGCCCCATCGCTGCAGCTTCAGGAAGCTTCTCGCGCCGTTCACAGGTGCCTTTCCAATTTTATGATTTGGTTTGAACGCATAGAATTGATGGAATTTGTAACTGAAATCTCCAGTCAGATGCAATTACCGTAAATTAAAAAAGCATCCAAGCCTGGCACGGATCACTGCTGGCGTTGAGGTTTGGGGACTGGGGCTCTTGAGGCCAATGGGGAATCATGCAGTATTAAAAATGGATTTGATGCCTGACACCTCCCTTGGTAATTTTTGCTTTAATGATCTCATCCCAATCCTCTTGTTGATTTGCCACTTGGCTCATCTGGTTCTCTGGGTCTTGACCCTCCACCCCTGTCTGCCAATCTGCGGAGGCTGCGCAGGGTAATTAGTTGCAAGGCTGATGGAGGGCACAGAGTTACAGCTAGAGCCCTGCTCCCTTCTCCTTGTCTCTGGATCAGGCCCCTGCTCACCATCACTTGGCCTTTCTGTAGGATTCTCCCCTGAATCAGATTCCCCAGCTTGCTTGCACATTAACTCCAGAGAGCTTCCAAGGTAAATTCATGGAATTTTCTCCCTTGATTTGGAGGAATCAAATGGAGTTTATTGTGAGCTTCATGTGCTACACAGTGTATGAGTTATGGCTTGTTCTGAGAGTTGTTGCTTGCTTCCTGGGCACGATCCGCTTCCTTCATAGCAAATAAACCCTGAAGATCAACTTCTAAATAATTTCTTGCAATATAGGAATAGTTGTGGTGATCAGTGGGTGGCAGATCCCCCTTGGTTCCTGTAGGAAGAAGGACTTTCTAGTCCCAAAAGTGTGGCACTGAGCACCAAGAAGCAGCTGTCCCAAAGCCATCTATACTTTTCTTGTTTTTTTTTTTTTTTGTTTTCTTTTTTCTTTCTTTTGCCCGGCTGTCCTAGGGAATGGAATAGGACTGGACAAGTCCAGGTATCTGATTTGCCACACTAAATTTCGATCCCAGTATTCTGGACTGAGCTCGATGGACTTGAAACAACCTCAGAAGGGTGAGGCTCAACTCAAGCTGTATGGGATCCTTATGTGTATGGGGATGGTGGATGTGGGCTGCCTGCATCCAGGATGTCCCCAGTCTTCCCAGTTTGTGGTTTCCTTCATTAATAGGCTGGGACAGAAGCCTTCTCCTTGTCAGTTCTTAAAACCTGCCTGCGTTTTATTTATCTACCTCATTGCTCCCCTGTCTGTTTTCCCTTCTAGGCTTCAAACTGTACCTATTCCTTTTGTTTTTTACCTCCTTTTCCCTTCCAGTTTTCACTGTAACTGTGGTCATCGTTGAACTCAGCATGTTCCCAGAAATTGGTCAGTAGATAATTTGTTTTGCTATAAGATGGGCTGAACCCGCTCAGAAGTCCCAGGGGTGCTCCTGGGGTCTGAGTGCATCCTTGAGGCATCATTTTGGGATCATTTGGATCAGTCTTGGGGCTCAGCCCAGCAACACCACCTCCAGGGCAATGAGTTAACTCCTTGTCTCTCTCCACTCAAAAATCACCAAAAGCAAGAAGTAGATTCAGTGGATTCCAAAAACTGGGAGCAGGCTGGGATTAACTAACACCTAAAGCAAAGCAAAATACTGAGCTGTACGAAACCTGCTTTGTGAAATTTTGTCTTTTACCTATGTCTCTCTCCCACTCTTCAATTCAGGGTTGCACACAAGGAGTATGCAGTAGTGGAAACCGTGGTACGGTGGGGACTGTGCAGTCCCCTCTAGGGGGCATGATGCGTCTGTGTTTGCGCTCTGATGTGATCCTTGCAATTTTAAAGAGAGTTTTCCCATACGAAACTGGTTACGATGGAGAGAGAGAGAGTTGCAAGAAGCAGCAAAATATGTGGTCAGCATGAAAAGTGGGGTTTTGCCCTGAGTGATGCTGTTTTGAATTTTTCTTTTTGCAGGGTTTTGCTAATCTTTGCTTTGATGTAAAATACGGGGTTTGCAACAGAAGCTGCTCCTCAAGTTGGTTTTAATCAGTCCTGGAAGTTTAATAATCACCCAACACATAAATTGAATGTTGAATCACAATGGTTTTAAACAGCAGAAGGAAGGACTCATTCTGAAACTCAGCCAAAGAATCAGTGCAGTGGGAAATGGGGCCAACATCACCTGCACAGGGGACCCTATAAAACTGTGTCTTTCCTCATTTTTGGTTTTCCTCACTGCTCTGAGCTGACATTATGTCTTTCTTTTACCGTGAGTGTAATTCAGCCATTCTGCCCCGAGAGCCAGTAGCATTAATACGCAGAGAAAATGACTCAACGTGTGGTAAAAACCTTTGAGTAAATCCTGTTTTCCAGCACTCCTGTAATTACCTCTTGCCTCGCTGTGTCTGATTACTGCCTTAGAGATAGGGCTCGCTTTGCTTTTGTGCTGTGTCTGGGATATTTTCTCTACAATGCTGATTTCTACCCGGTTAATTGATTCCTAATAGACACGTGAGTCGATCAGTCGTTATTTGGTGGTGGTGTTTAAATAAAGGCAGCGCTTGGGTTTCCTGTAGGATCAGAGAGTCACTTACACTTGTCACCCTCTGTCTGTTCGCTGTTTGCTGCGTTAGGTGCTCCATCAGGCAGAGAGAGAAGATGATGTTCCATCTCTGCATCCCAAAATACGGCTCTGGTTGGGCCCATATGGGATATGGGCTGAAAGAGAAGAGCAGGACAGTGAAGGGAAAAGATGTGCTGTTTAATTACAAGCGTGGAATGAGGATGCCTGTGCACCCTGCTCCCTGGGTCTGTAATTACACAGCAGTAATGATGCTGCTGGACATGACCCCAGCCTTTGTTATCCCCGTGAACCCTTTGCCAGAGGGCTCTGGGAGTGGTGTGATGAATGGGAAGGACAACGAGAGGAGCAGAGGAGCCAGAGATGCCTGGCTTTCTCTTTTCAAGGGCAAAATGTGGGGTTAAAACAAAACAGATAAACAAGCAAACTTTCAGAAGTGTCATTTACTGAAGGGTGAAGATTTGATTTTTATTGCATAAAATTTCTTCAGCAAAAATAACACTCCCTCAAGCCTCCAGCCCCATTGAAAAAACAAACAAACCCCAAAGTCCTCATTTCTCCATGAAGCATCCCTTGGCTGTATTTTTTTTCTTACTTCTCTTTCATGCTCATTCACAAGGATTTTGTTTTGGAGAGGTAAACAAGCTCCACTCCGTTACTCAGCTCAAGCCCAGTGCCACCACCTCCTCCCTGCTGCATTCTTCCTGACTTTTTCTGCTGTTTCAGTTTTTTTTCCAGCTACTAATCGTTTTAGCAGATGGTGGGATAAAGCAGGATGCTGGCCAGGAAATTACCTGTAAGCTGAGATCAACGTTGCTTTTATCTATCACAAAGCACTGCGACTTTTGTTTTTGGCATCCCTTGTCTTGTATGAGAATGGCACAGAGTTATGGGAACGGCTCTTGGATGCTTTCCTGTGTCTCTGTTTTATGGTATGAGGGTTTCCTAGGGGGTAGGATGGGTGCTGTGAGTGACTTAAAGTGATTTTTGGGATTCTCACATCGCTCAAAACCAGAATGGATAGTGTTTGGCAATCTAACCTAGTGGATGGCAAAAAAGCCCATGGCAGGGATTGGGACTGGGTAGGCTTTAATGACCCTTCCACCCAACCATATGGTTTTGAGATCTTTATGGTTTTTTTCTAACTCAAACCATTCTGTGGTTCTGTGGTCTTTAAGGTCCCTTCCAACCCATGTTGTTCTGTGACTCTGTGGATCTTTAAGGTTCTTTCCAATCCAGACTGTTCTGTGACTCTTAGAATCAATCTCGAACTCATGAAATCAATCACAGAATCTATGATTCTATTCTGCAATGCAAGATTGAGTGCTTCTGAGGTGTTATGACCCGATGCTGTACACTGAGGAGGGGGACCCCATGGGAAGAGCTCTGGCTTAGGTCACACAGAGCTGCTCAGAGGAGCGTGCAGACCCTTTGGGATGTTTTTGGTGCCAGTGCAGGATTTTGTAGGGTGCTCAGGATTTTGCAGAACGTCCTTCTCCCACACCAAAAGGGAGAAAAACTAAAGACTGAGCATCGCACGGAATTAATTGTCTCCCTTCCTAAAAGATGTCAACTAGGTATTCATGCTTTGGGGCCGGGAGGCTCCTCTCTGTTCTCCCCAGAGCTGTCCCTGGGCTCGGCAGAGCGCGGCACAGCCGGTAAGTAAGACACTCGGCGGCTCACTACATTGCGAAGTAATGAAGTGGAAATGAACTCCCTGCCTGGCGAGGAGAGGGGGGGGATTAGCTCCCGCCAGCAGCACTCGGCTGCGGAGATTGATGGGATGTGCTGACGTCGGGTACCAACCACGACCATCTCACTTTGGAGAGCAATTAATCTGCAGATTCGGTAATCTGTCATCTTCTCCCGCTCCCTAATAGGTGGTGGGAGCTCTCGCCAGCAAATGGAAATTTGCTGGGGACTTTGAAAAGAGCTTCCACGCTGTGCTTTTGGCTGTCCGTCCACGCTTTGTGCCGCTGAGAAATAGTCGTGGGGAGATGCAAAGGCATCTTCTGGCTCTGCAGAGCTCCCAGCGCAGAGCTATTGTCATAGGACTGTGAGTAATACATCCAGGTGTGTTAATTGCACCGTGCTCTCCTTTCAGTGGGGTCTAAATGTGTGCATAGAGGAGCAAAATGCTGTTTGATTTTTGTATTTTGTATTTATATCATTTTACTACTGAGTTTTTAACTCTTGAGAGTTGATGGGGAGTTATACAGTGTTTAACTTTTTACTCATTACGTTCCCTTTGGTCCTTTCAAGGTGGCTGCAGGGGCAATGCAATTGTTCCCCAAAACAGTTCCAGTGATCTATACACAACAGACTGAAATTAGGTGTTGGGACATTATATGCAAAACCCCCCCCTTAACCGCACCCCAGAGCCAAATCCAACCAAAATTTCCCACTGCAAGGCTGTATACCTTAGAACCACAGTCACGGTTAGAAGTCTCTTTTCCTCCAGGCACTCGCTGTGGCTCTTTGCAGGGCGTTTTTCCAACCATTGATTTAAAAATATGCATTTAATCCGAAGGCAGCAGCAGACTTGGTGACTGCAAAAATGATGGCTCAACTGTGCCGTCGGTGCTGGGCCGGGCTGCGGGATGAGCAGCGAACGCATTAATCCGCTGCGCTGCTGTGACCTGGGGGGATGATTTAACAGCAAGCAGCACATTGCTCCTCTTAGGACAGTAGAGGAAATGTCAAAGAAGCTTGGAAAAGAAGAGAAAGGTTAGTTGATTTTTTTTTTCTTTTTTTTTTCTGGTTTTTTTTTTTTTTTTCCTCCTGCTGTTCGAACACTTTGTCGGGTGTAGGAAAAATCTGTTTATGTTTCTGTTCCTCCATTTCTTTTAAGCGGAGGGAAAGACACTTCTGGGAGACTGAGGACAGATGTGAAGAAATTTTTCTGAGTCTCCTAAAGGAAGGACAAAATATTCTCTATGCTCTTCCCGGGGAGATGCAGGGAGAAGATGCAATGGGAGCTGAGAAGCTTTGAAAGTAACGCTCAGGTTGGGAAAGGCTTTAGAAAATAGAAGAAATCATTAAGGAGGAAGGAAAAAATATGGCAAAGTTTGGCCCAAAACTTAGCCTAAAAGAAAGGGAAAAAATACTAAATTTGCCACAAAATTCTACCCAAACATTCAGGTTTTACTTTTGGATGTGGGCTGTAGTTCTACAAGCAGTAACTGAAACAGAATTTTGATACTTACTAATTGTGACTTCAGTGGCACATTGTGTGTTAATGACTTCAGGTGCTGTGAGATGTCCTCTGCGTGCTGAGACAGTGCAGGAGCCTCGGAGTTTGGGTCACAGTTGTGCACAGTGGCTTTCAGGAGGGGGATTGTTGCAAGGCAGAGGACTGTCAGTGTGGGATTAATTTGATATCAAGTGCATGATCCCAAGTTTAATTGGAGCTGTTTTTAATCTCCATCTTGACTTACCATGGGATAAAACACCTTCAAGCCTCATCCAGAGGTTTTCCTGCTTGTGCTTGCAGCAGTTACACCCCAAACCTGAGCAGAGACCCAACTGATCCACGTTTTGCAGTCAGATCCAGCAGCAGCACACAGAGAAGAGCATGGGACAGCATTAGGAACATGGGGACACCGCAGCCCTTAGCTCCAAATCCGGAGACACAAGTGGCACGCCATGTTAATGTCCTCCCATTTAACCCCTCCCAGCAGATGAGGATGCCTGACTGTATTAATAGCTGTACAGTTTGTGAATTCACACGGCTGTTCCGAAACCTGATGCTGACTGCTTTCACACACGTCACCCTGCACTTGAACAGAATTACTTTGCGAGCTTGAAAACACAACACTGTTTCCAGGGCCAGGAGCAAAAAACTGCAGCTCCTTTGTTTACATCCTGCCCACATTAATCTCTTCTCCTCTGCTTGCAGACCATGCACCAAGTGGGGGTTAAATTGGGGTGGGAGAACAGTGCGCTTAAGCTTGGTCATCCTGAGGATGATGTTAGTGATATCCTCTGTTGGTGTCCCACTGTTGCTTTGTCCTGCCTTGGTTTCCCCAGCTAATCAGTGTCTTCCAACCCTTGCAGTTGTGTTTCCTTCTGCCTGTGGTGAAACCTACATTCTCTGCTTTTCAGACCCTTAGTACCACTGCTTGCTCAATGTAGGCACAGTGAGGAAAGTGAGGAGGCAACAGTTCTGAATCATCCCTCTTCATTGCCCCCAGGATGTCCTACTGAGAAATTTGTCCTTCTTTCAGGATGGCCCTATACAGACGTTCTGTTTCCTCCTTTTGTGAAAATGCAGATTTTTTGCAGAGAAATGGTTCCCTAAGGAGCAGAACTATGTTGGAAGTATCTTAAAAAAGCTCTTTTGGGGTTGCATACAGGTCAGCTGACACTTCCATGTTACCTATAGGTTCCTGCAATGCAGCCATCCCATCCCTTCCCATTCCATAGCTTGCTGAGCATTTCTGGCTGCTTCAAACCTCCTCAAGCCACAGAACTGTAGAATGACTTGGGTTGGATTGGACCTTCAGGATCATTGAACCATAGAGTGGTTCAAGGGACCTTAAAGAACATAGAGCCAAAGAATGATAGAATGGCTTGGGTTGGATTGGACCTTAAAGATCCTATAACCATAGAATGATAGAATGTCTTGGGTTGAATTGGACCTTGAAGTTAATCTCATTCCAACCCTCACATCCATGGGGCTCTCCAGCACCTAGGGCACCATGAGCGCTTCTGCTGTATTGATGATCTGTGATGGAAGGCCAAGTTCTGCTATTTTTATTGCTTTCTTTGCATTGCCATGTGCCCCACTTCTCTGTATAGAAATAAATACACTGGAAGTATAATGCGCTTGTCAGTATTTCCAAAGCTTTGGTGCAAATTACTGAACCCTGTATTAATGATTGCTTCCCAGGTTGTGATAAATTTCCATGTAGCTAAATATTGATATTCCACTTCAGCTTTATTGATAGGCATCCTCCTGGGCTGCCATATTGTTCCAGCTTTTATGAATATGAAAAATCAAAGGTGGTTTATTATTTTAAATAGCTTTGAGCTCGCTTGTATTGTTTTACATCTGAAACCACTTGCATTAATCAGAGGGGGAGGTTTGGGTTTTATTATTCTGTCAGCCATGAGCTTTTGGTATGTGACATTATGATACTGAGATAACTGATGGAGCTGCGAGGGTTGCAGGCATCACAATGTAATGAAGTTTTCCAGCTCTGAATAGGGCATGGATGCCTTTACCCTCCTCAGAGCAGCTTTGATGACAATTCTGGATCCCATAGGTACCATTTTGTGTCATCCTCCCCTGTAATCCTGCTGGAGAGGCTGGCAACTCCCTAGATGCACAAGAGCCTGGTGCTTCTGCTCCTTGAGTTTCTCTTCCCTGCTGCCTCCAGGCTTCTTGCTAAAGCAACCGGTGATCCTGCAGGCACCCAGCACCCTCCCTTGTGATCTTTCAACCAGCAGTAAGGGGGGAAAAATAAAACTAAAGAGGCAAAGGATAAGAAGAGGAATTTGCCTTGTGTTCCTGGGAGCCACAACCCTGTAGGATACTTCCCCGAAGAGCTAGGCGATGTCTGGGGACCTCCTGCCACATCAGGGACTTGCACAGGTACATCAAGAGGAGAGAATCATCTCCAAGAAGCAGCTTTGAAAGGTTTTGCTGAGCTTGTAGGAGGATTTCACTTAATTGATTTCTGCTCTTATTCTCAACTACATTCATCCCCCTCTGGAAAGCTGGCTGGGTGCTCTGGAGCTGTCAGAATTGGTACAGCACACATAAGTTCCTAGAGAAAAACACTCAGCAGGAGCGTGTCCTCCGAATACCGTAGGTACAGCACCATCATTCTCACTGTCTTTTGAGTTTCTTCCCCAAAATGCATCCCTTTCTGACCTAAATGAGAAGTTTTGCTTCAATGGAAGGTCAAAACCACCTGTCTGCAGGCAGAGTAAAAGGCAGAGCCTCTGTGCTGGTGAGTTTTCACTGGCAGATCAAGTGATCGGACCCCTAGGTCCATCTGTGATCAGGGATCCAATCAAGTTTTTCGGGTGAGCTTGTGTTACTTTAAAGTTCTTAGAAGTGTAGAATCACCAAGATTGCAAAATCCAACCGTTGACACATTACCACATGCCCACTTTTCCCTGTTACCTTCTGTGCAGACCCTGGCACCCCACTTGCTTGGGAAGAGGAGAAACATTTCTTGGAAGGCAGCTGACGTTAAAGGAGCCCGCAAGGATATGACAAGTTTGTAACCTGTGGGTTTGACCCTATATCTGAGCACAGTTTAGCCCAGAGATGGGGATGGTTGTGGGACTGCCAACATTTTAAGTGCTCACTTTGGTCCTCACTGTGCCCTATATGGTTGTGGCTTCTCCATGGATCTCAGAGCTGCTTGGTTGCTTTCCTCCTGCCGGTGACGGCGTCTCGGTGCTGTTGGTCAGCAGTGCTTTACTTAAATTTTCAAGCAGGGCCATGGTCAAAAGGTTATGCTGCTCCGCTGGGCACACACAAGTGAGGCTGCACGGGGGGGAGCACGCGGGGCTGACACGAAAATAGTTCCGCATCAGCCCGAAATCATTAATGCCCGTTGCCCGCAGAGACTAATTAAGGAGAGCTGCAGCTGTTTTGGGAAGCAGTTTGTGGGGATTACGCAGCGAGCTCATGCTGGAGGAGCTCTTGGAGTGTGAAACATTAAGCACTGCGCGTGCAAGCGCTGCGCCCCAGATTGCTTTGGGGGACACAGGGGGTATGGGGCAGAGTTTCCTGGATGGTTTGCTTGGGAACAGTTGTTTTTGTGCAAACAAGTGGTGAGTGGTGAGAGCCCAGCTTAGGCTAATAGGATTTCCCATTCCCTCCCAAAAAGCTGCTGGCTTTTCCTCATGCAGCTCAGGGTATTATTGCTCTGTTGTCTGTAAAAAGCCTTTGGAAAAGACTAACGTTGACTATTGCGTTTGGTTATCTGCCTATATATATGCCAAAATATATGTGAGCTCAAAGCAGAAGGCAAACAGAATCCATCTGAGCTGCCGTGTCTGCAACCTCGTGCTGGACGCAATCCTCAGCAGGGCTCTGACCTCGTGTTTCATTCCAAGAGAGGTCAAACCACTGATATTACCTCTCTTAAAAAGCAAAGAAATGTTACAAGCAAGCTCCCTGGGATCCCTATGTTAAGAGCACTCAGTGCTTGGTACTTGAGGACCAGGCTTATTAAAGCTGCCTGGATAATCAGAGGAGTTTCTAATTTCAGTCACTTTATTTTAGAGCTGTTGTAACGCGAGTGCCCTGCAGATCCCCTAGGCGTGCTTTCCCACCCGCTCTGTGTCCCAGCTTCAGGCTGTTGCTCAGCTTCTTGGTGGCTTTCTTGAAGTTCCTTGCAAGCATTGTTGGTCTCAATGGCACTGGTGGCAGCTGGGGCTTTGCTGAGCCTGAGCTGCCCCTGCTGTGTTGACCATCATTGTGCTACCGTTGTTGCATGGCCATCTTTACCTGGCCAACGTTGCATGGCCATTGCTCCTCACGCCCTTCAAGAGTTGATCTGTGTCTCATTGCAAAGAATGGCTTTATAACAGTAGGTTGGCTTTTGGAACACATTTGTTGGCAACTTTCTATCCTATCATGCTTTATTTAAAAGTTATTAAGGAAGACTTGCAATATAGTCTAGGTTTTATTTAGTAGGGTGATTGGATTGGATGATCCAACCCCTGCAGTCCTGTGATTCACTGATTTCCTTTACCTCATGCCCCCCTCTTGAGTTTTCTGGTTATTTTATCAGCTTATGCATCTTGCCTTGGTTCTTATTTTTTGTATCATGAGGACGTAGAAATATAATATTTGGACCATGGATCGCATTGAGCTATTGCGAAAGGAATTACAAGGATGTTTCGCAAACCTTGGTAAATATTTCTCTGTGCTCGTGGACCTACCTGAAACCTTTTATTCTTGGTTTTAAAGCCTTGTGAAGCAACACACAGTCTGTCATAGGGGATTAGATTGTAAAACCCATATATTTGGCTCTGTGCCTGAGCAATGGGCAACGCATGGCGCTTCTGGTCGGGCTCTGAGCTCAGTGGCCTCGTGGCACGCATAGAATCCTTCCAGCACTTGGGGATTATGGTTTTATGGTTTGCACGTGGGATTTGCTGGGAACTCCTTGTTCCTTTTTATAGGGCCACTATTCCTGGGGGATTTCTGTGAGGGGATTTCTGACCTTTGCACAAGATGCCATAGGGTTGTGGAGCGGCGTGGAAAATGAACAGAAAAGCTTAAGTGATTTGGTTGGTGGTTCTGGTTAAAATTCACGTATTTTCTGGCAGGCATTAATTTTAAGGCAACGTAGGGTTATTGCTGGGTGCTGAAACTCTGCTGAACGATGCATTTTGATACAGTGTCCTCTTGTATGTACCTGCCTCATGTCTTGGTGTCCTCAGTGTGGGTTCAAAAGCCCTGAGACCCCTATGTGATTATTCTTGCGTTCCTTCAGATCGCTTTACATTGCTGATAGCCTTTTGCAGAACAGTTTTATGGCAGGGCAAGGGGGTTGGGGATGCAGATTTGGGTATTGAAGTGATGGGGCTGATGATAATCCTACAACACTACAGAGGACAATGTAGAAAGAAAGCATGAAGAAGATTATGCAAATAAGAAGTAACCTAAGTAATGGAGTATTTTATTAACTAATAATACTCAGCACTAATAGTCTTTATGAGACTGTGCAAACATTAATTAAGCTGCTACCACCTGTGAGAGAGGTATGGAGGAATATCCTGGGTTATGCACAGCAGAGAGGCAATGAAACTGCACTCTTCTTGTGCAGGATTCCCAAATCCGTGTCTATTGTAGGGCACTAGGGAGCATTGGAGTTTGGGGTTGGGCTGTTTGCAAACAGCTGCACAAAAAGCCCTGTGCAGTGCATTGCCTTCTGGTTTTTAATCCAAAGTAGTACTACTGATATAGTTGGGTATTGATGAACTATTTAAAGGTGAGCTTTTGCTGCAGCCATAAATCATATGGTTCTGTTCTTAATTATAATAAATACAAAATTGTTCTTTGTACCCAAAGTGATAATGAAGACCCAGAAACTTGCTTGAGAGGTGGAATAAGGAAAGAATTTAAAGATTAACTTAATTTGTGGGAGATCTCATGTTGGAAATGTGTGGTTTTGTCCGTATGGTGTTCCCATTAAATCTCTCTGGAAATGGAAGACTTATAGGAAGTAATTGATATTGCAATGAAGTCTTACAGCTGCTGCTTAAATCTTGTGTGTTTATTTGTTCTCCTGGTTTATCAACAAGTGTGACAGGGCTGTGCTGCTTAAAAAACCATGACTGTGCCAAAAGGTCCCAGGAGGGATTAGGGAAGTGCCGTAAGTGCCTTGGCCAAAGTGGAGAGAAGACCCGAATAGGGTACAGTCCTCATAGTGTGTAAATACTGCTTGATAATGCAGTATGTATTCCACAGCATCCTCTGCAGCACCCCAATGGACTGCTCCAAAGGGCTGAAGCCTTCATCCTTAACCTCATAATGTTCAATGAGTTCATGACGTGGCTTTCACCAAAAAGTCTGGATAGCAGGAAACCCAAAATAACTGTGCTAGGAACTAGGACAGTTGTTTTTGCTGGAAGGAACAGCTTGGTAATAGTAGGAGGCTGGTCTGGGAATGTGACAGGCGTCACTCCTGCCACAGTATCAGGTTGTAGTTTGATAGTATTTGCTTTTGCAGCCAAGTTTTTCTTCTGTGTTTTTGGATGAATAGGGCGTTAGAAGTTGGATGGTCAGATTTTCAAAAGCTCAGCTCTAGGGTTTTTTCTCACATGCATTTCTGAAGCTCTTTTGGAAACTCTAACACTACTTATTGATGAGCTGACACTGAATATAGATTTTTCTGGCTTCCATCTGTAGTGTCATACTGGACAGTCCTAAACAAGTCAGACAGATTGCACATACAGTTATGTTTGTAGATATGAGAGTGCAGCTTGGTCACAGCCATGTCCTAATGATGACAGGATGCAGACAGAGATGCAACATCTCAGCATCTCACTTACCTCTGTCCCTGCTGCCATGCAGAACCCTTTTCCTGCAGGTCCAGTGCCGGGAGAGATATCCCTGCCCCACATTGCACTGTAGAGGCACTTCTGTTCCAAAATGCTGCAGAGAGCTGGTCTTGCTAGTCGAATATGGCTTGGGAATTACCATCCTCTTGTAAACAGTTAACAGAAGAAGAGGCATAAATAGTGGAATGGAGACCTGATGATTTTATTTATCATTCTTGCAACTTCTACTTGTTGGCACTATTAATGGTGGTATTTCTGTCCCTACTTCAGTTTCTTTTTCTGGATCAAATGTTCATGGTTCAGGGAAGTCGACACCTTGTGCTTCTCTCCCTGTGACCTTTCTCCAAGTGCAGTAATGAAAAAGCAAGGAAAGGAGGGCTTTAAGGGAAGATTCCTCTAACTTAAGCGATCTTCTTTTATTGATTTAACCAATGCTAAGAGCAACTATTTGTCCTCTCCTTACAAAATGGGTCAGTAATTCTTGACCTGTTTCCCTTCTTCAGGAAAGTGCTGGTGGTGCAGCAAGAGAGGAGGGTATCATTTGAGAGGCATCACTTCCCTTTGTAAATCTTTCTTTTTTTGAAATAATGTATAGCTTTTTTCTCCTAGATGTGGTGGAGTTGAGTACTTAGGGTACTTTGAGACGGAGCAATCACTAGGATTATCCTGGTTAATTTAAGTGCGTGGTGGTGAAGGGTCTGGAGCACAAGTCTTACGAGGAGTAGCTGAAGGAGCTGGGCTTGTTCAGTCTGGAAAAGAGGAAGACCTTATCATTTTCTACAGCTGCCTGAAGGTAGAGGTTGGCCTCTTCTCCCAGGTAACAGCAATAGAACAAGATGTAATGGCCTTAAGTTGCACCAGAGGAGGTTCAGGTTGGATATTAGGAAAGATTTCTTCTCCAGATAAGTGGTCAAGCATTGGAACAGGCTACCTGGGGAAGTGGTGGAGTTGCTGTCCCTGAAGATGTTCAAGATATATGTAACTGTGTCACTGAGGGACATGGTTACTGTGCATAGTGGAGATGGATTGGGGTTGGGCTTGATGATCTTGCAGATCTTTTTCAACCTTGATAACTTTATGATTCAATGCTGAACTGCCTCTGGGACAGGCTGAGGGACTCAGAAGGGTCCTGGCTCAGACCTGTGGGAATTTTTTGGAGGATACCCATTTGGTTTTAGCAGGTTTAGTTTTCACCCATCTCTCTGGGGTTGAGCAGAGGAATGTTTTGCTACATGTACTGTGAAGCATTGGTTTTTGGTTGGTGCAAGGTGCAGAGAGAAATAACATCCCACTGAGAAGCAGCAATTGTGCCTGTGGTCATGGTTATGTTTGGTGTTCCTCTCTTGCTGTTGGGAAAAAGTCAGTGCTGTCCAGAGCTGCCTGGACTCCTTGCATGTCTTCCTTTAGTCTCAAGGAACAACAGGAGGAGCAGCTTTCCTTGCTCATTAAGACAGGATGGGGCTGGATATGGCCCCTTGGCCCTTGTGGGATGTCATCACACTCAAGGACGGGGTTAGTGTAGCTCCTTGCATGGCTGAGAACTCAGTCCCATGTCCACACATGATACTTCGGGAACTACCACCTTGCTATGACTCCAGCAGGTATTATTAGAAACGATGTGTTCACACTTAAGCCACAGCAACATCCCTTGGCATTTGAGTCCTATTGACTGTAAAATTATCCCCTGAAGAGAGAGGAGAAGCGTGATTGTGCTGGTAGTAAAGGGGGACGCAGAGCTTGTAGTTTGACTCTGGGCTTGGAGTGATGAGGTTCAATGGGCATTGTGTTGTGAACCAGCTTGGTGTGTGGTGTTGTGTAGCCTCACCCTTGGAGGACTTATTTGTCGGTGGAAAGGAATATTAACAGTGGTTGTTTCTCCGTCCAGAATATGCATTTGGCTTAATAAAAAGCACAAATACAAACCCTTTTCCCTCAGACTACAGAAAACCCCTGTAGCGCTGTCAGTAAAAAGATTACCTGACAGCCTTGGAAGGAAAATGAAAATTTATCAAATATTACCACCCCTGTCTAGAACAGCTTGTCAAAGTAGAGGCAGGAGAAGTGAGATTTCTTGTTCTCCTCTCCCTCTCCCACGCTGACATCCCTGGGTGATCCCAAGGACGATACAAGGAGAGCATTCTACTCCTGTCACTCCTGGTTTAGAAAATCAGGTGTTTATTGGAGGCAGAATCCAGGCTCTGATGTTGGTTTTTAGACACAGGACGA
The DNA here is from genome assembly GCA_013399175.1 of Odontophorus gujanensis. Lineage (NCBI taxonomy): Eukaryota > Metazoa > Chordata > Aves > Galliformes > Odontophoridae > Odontophorus > Odontophorus gujanensis. Next base: position 90,676 of record VXAB01007342.1, on the reverse strand, counting down.
GATGCTGTTTCCTTCAATGTCTGCGGTCAGAAAGGATGCAGTGGGTGCATTGGTCTGCAGGGCTTGAAGCACAAACATAAAACACAAATGGCGGGTAGCAGTAGAGTTATTGATGGATTGGTTGAAACAGTGCTTGTGTTCAACCAGAAATGGAAACTTTTTGTCTTCATTTTGACAGTTTGGTTCCATCTTCATTGCCAGCTATGGTTGGGCTAGATAAGAGATTTGGGAATATCCAACTTCTTGGTTTGAGCTTTCCTTATTGTCGGCATTATCATTGACATCAGCAGCCAAAAAGCCACCAACAGCAAAACTTTCTTGTCCCTTTTCTAAGCAGACTGCATGGGTTCATTTTTCTGCCTTACATGAACAAATTCTGTTTCTTAAGGGTGTTGTGTTAAAACAAATGTACATGGATCTCACATGGTGTGATGTTTATTTCACATTTCCTGATGAAAAGTGACTATCTTGTGCCACTCAGGTAACCAGTGGAAATTTATTTCTCATTATCCTCTGCTATGTTTTCAACACAACGAAAGTAGATGGCTGTAAGCCCCATACGGACTTCAACCAAGCAAAGGTCTGGTTGTGGTGTTTCTTTAAGGAAACTCTTCCCCTCCCATAGGGGGCCATTTCTTGGGATCTAAATGAGAAGATTTCACCTCTGGTTCAAGGGTGATAGTTTTGGCTCTTTGGATCCCACTTAGGACTCTATGGATTTGGTACCTCCAATTCTGACCTAGGAAAGTGGGAAAGTCCTTTGATGCCATCTAGTCCCATTTTGGGCATCCAGAGGTGCTCCAATGGAACACTGGTGGATTTTTTTTCTCTTCTAGAGCAAATGAAGCTGTGGTCTTTGTGGAGGTAGATGAAATGGATGTGTGTCAAACTCACCCATCTGAATCACCCAAATGGGCAATACAAGGAAGTAAAACACATGCACTGATGCTTGTGCATTGCTTAAGCTGTGATAATATTTACATATAGTAATATAGCACCTCTTCTTCTGCACCTCAGGTTTTCCTTGATACATTTGAATGCCTCCTTGGCTCTGGTCTCCTTTCCTTTATGCCTATTTGCCTAGCTCAAAAGTGGCTTCCCAGCACCCTCAAACTATTATTTACTTATTATACTTATTATTACTTTCCTTTATACTGAGAACTCAAGATGTGAACCCAGAAGGAGAGTTTATGCCTGACTGTATGCTTCTGCTGTGGGAGAAGATTTTCTGACCTTCTGTGCTGTTGTTCTGTAATTCCCAAATCCCACTACATGAGCATTTCCATCCAAGGATGTGCTCCCACAGCATTGCCCTGGTGTTAAATGCTTCCTGGCATGATCTATGTGTTGTTCCTCCTGTATGCAGATGAAAATAGTGGAGATTGGTTTTCCCAGTGGGGGAAATGATGTGAAACTTCCTCAAGTCTTCAGAAGGTGGTGAGCCCTGGGGCGGGTTGCCCAACATTGTGAATGCCCCATCCCTGAAGATGCTCAAGGCTCATTTAGATGGGGTTTGGGCAACCTCATCTAGGGGGTGGCAACCAGCCCATGGCATGGGGTTTGGAACTGGATAATCTTTAAGGTCCCTTCCAGCCTAAGCCATTCTGTGACTCTTGAAGGCAAAGAGCAAGGATAGCAAAGGCATCTCAGCAAAGGCAAACACTTTTCCTTCTTCTTTCCCATCTATTTTAGGCTTTGTAGAGCAATGGATAAAAAGGGGGGAAAAAACCCACCCACAATAATCTATAGCAACTGTCACCCAGCAAACTACTCCCATTTCATACAGATAGGTTAGGTGTCAGCACGCGATCGATGGCTCTCGTACCATAATTATAAAAACTAGCGGGTTGTGTTGCTTGAGTGAGTTTAAGAAGAGTAGGGTCTCAATCTTTCCTCTAATAGGGCTTTGACAGTCCACAGCGCAGAGGCTTCGTCTTAGTCTGACAGTGTTGTCATTAAACACCAGGTAGTGTGGAACAACAGAGAACACGGATTCGGAGCGTGAGGGAACATGCGGCTTTGACAGGAGTGATTTGTCATTGCGGAGCTGCCCAAACTCCTCAGACTGCAATACGGACGGCTGCTTAAAGTGACTTATTGCTCCTGTCTGTGGCTGCAGNGTAATTCCCAAATCCCACTACATGAGCATTTCCATCCAAGGATGTGCTCCCACAGCATTGCCCTGGTGTTAAATGCTTCCTGGCATGATCTATGTGTTGTTCCTCCTGTATGCAGATGAAAATAGTGGAGATTGGTTTTCCCAGTGGGGGAAATGATGTGAAACTTCCTCAAGTCTTCAGAAGGTGGTGAGCCCTGGGGCGGGTTGCCCAACATTGTGAATGCCCCATCCCTGAAGATGCTCAAGGCTCATTTAGATGGGGTTTGGGCAACCTCATCTAGGGGGTGGCAACCAGCCCATGGCATGGGGTTTGGAACTGGATAATCTTTAAGGTCCCTTCCAGCCTAAGCCATTCTGTGACTCTTGAAGGCAAAGAGCAAGGATAGCAAAGGCATCTCAGCAAAGGCAAACACTTTTCCTTCTTCTTTCCCATCTATTTTAGGCTTTGTAGAGCAATGGATAAAAAGGGGGGAAAAAACCCACCCACAATAATCTATAGCAACTGTCACCCAGCAAACTACTCCCATTTCATACAGATAGGTTAGGTGTCAGCACGCGATCGATGGCTCTCGTACCATAATTATAAAAACTAGCGGGTTGTGTTGCTTGAGTGAGTTTAAGAAGAGTAGGGTCTCAATCTTTCCTCTAATAGGGCTTTGACAGTCCACAGCGCAGAGGCTTCGTCTTAGTCTGACAGTGTTGTCATTAAACACCAGGTAGTGTGGAACAACAGAGAACACGGATTCGGAGCGTGAGGGAACATGCGGCTTTGACAGGAGTGATTTGTCATTGCGGAGCTGCCCAAACTCCTCAGACTGCAATACGGACGGCTGCTTAAAGTGACTTATTGCTCCTGTCTGTGGCTGCAGTTGTGATTTGATAATCGGTAAATGTTTGTCAAAGATGAATTCCCTCCCTGATTCAGTGCTGTGCTGCTGGAAAAGCAAATGAAAAGCGGTGCATGGTAGAAACATATCTGAGGGATTAAAAAGGAGAATGACGAAAACAACAGGTTTCCCAGCTCACTTGTCCTCCGTGCTTTGGGGATGTGAACCTGAAAGCCTCGGAATGAGGGTGCTCCATTGGTATGAGGGCACTGGGGCCATGCCTTGCCTTAGTAGGATTTGCCATTAGCACAGTGCTAGTGGACCAGGATGGGTACATCCATTATAAAGTTTTTTTTTAATCACATTTCAGAGCTGCAGGTTGTGTTTATGGGTTTGTGCTCTAAAGTATTACAGAGCATTTGGTAATGGTGGTTGTGTGCTGTCTTATTTAACAATCTCTGTTCTCTTCCATTTGCTATCCTGGAGCTTTCAACAGTAATTTTTAAATAGAATCATTAAGATTGGAAAAGGCCACTAAGATGATCAACTCTAGCCATCAACTCATCACCACCAAGCACACTTGAAACTTTGATTTCCTCACCAATTTTCTTTAGATCACTGTGGTCCTCCCTGAGGTTTAGCCACTGTTTTAGGTCTCTCTGCATGTATTTTCCTTGGCAAATCCGTGTGCACGTACTCAGTGGTAGCAACCTGAAGCCTGAATCTTTTGCTTCTTAATTGGATAAGATCAGAGCCTGTTCATAAAATCATAGAATCATATGAGTTGGAAGGGGCCCTTAAATGTCATCTAGTCTAACTCCCTTGCAGTGAGCAGGGTCACCTACAGCTTGATCAGGTGCTCAGAGCCTGATCCAGACGGACTTAGAATGTCTCCAGGGATGGGGCACCCATCGCCTTCTCTGGGTAACCTGTTCATCACTTACAGTATCTATAACTTAACAAACTCGCTGTCTGCAAAGTTTCCCTCAATTCTTATGGACTTTACTCAAGTTTCTGTTGATGCTGGAGTTGGATCAGGGTCTTATTAAGTGGATAGTTAGGAAGGGTGTAAAAATGGAGGAAAGAAGGCCACCCTTTGCTTTCATAAGTGGCTTTGAGGGTGGGGGAATTCCTGCGAGATTCAAATGTCTCATCATTAAATTAAAAATAAAATACGTTATGTCAATCCTAAAGCATGAATGCAAATGGGTTTGCAGAGCGACCTCTGTGCGCACCCCTCCCGTGCCTCGGCGTTAACACAAGATCCATGAACCCATTTGATTATAGCCGGGGTTTTTCTAGTGTTTGAAGTGCTGAAAACGATCAAGAGCAGGAAAAGTGGAGTGATTTATTAGACTCATAAAAATTCATACTTTGTTATTCCAGTCATCTTCCATCTGAAGCTTGTTAGAACGAGAACCCCTGGCAGCTCCCGCCGAGAGGCTGGGGGGGGGGAGGGCATTTATCAGCCTTCCTCCCGCCTCGCCTGCCATCCTGCTCTCATTTAGAGAAATGGACCCGGCTCCTGGAAACACATTAATAATCATTCACTGAAGGAAGGTAGAGGGGGAAAAAAAAAATCCCTCTTTTGTTATAATAATAAGGGTTGTGTTTGAACAAGGCCCAATGCTCCAGAGAGCCATTGAGGCTCTTTAACGGGGGGTTGTATCAGGGAAAAGTGCATTTATAGTGTACTAAGTGTGACCACCTCTTAGTGGGTGGATAACACAGCCTCTTCATCGTTAGCAGGCTCATCAGCTCTCTAAGCATTGGAAGGGAGCTGTCCTAGTGATGGGAATGGAGCAGAGCTGGATGCCAGTGCATGGACCCCTATGCTGGCTTTGGGATTGCACATCTCCACGGCTTATGGGGATGTAAGCAATCGGTGAGATGTATTCCTGTCCCCAGCAGGACCTCCTGTCTCCTCTGATCATAGAATCATAGAGTGATTTGAGTTGGAAGGGACCTTAAAGATCATCCAATTCCAGCCCCTCTACCATGGGCAGGGTGAACATGCTCTGATATTAACGTTGTATCTTGTAGAGCTGAGTCCAGGGTGCTCTGCTCTTTGAGTTACAGCCCTTGACTTCCCAACTCACCTGTCTTCAGTTATTTGTGTGTCTCTGAAGTGTGCCAAGCCTAATCTCTTGGAGAAGCTAAATCTTGAGTGACCAATGAAGTCAACTTCTTGCAGACACTTGGGGCTATATATGTTGTCATCACAGAAATATATATATTTATCCTCAAGTTGTATCAGAGGAGGAGTAGGTTGGACATTAGGAAAGATTTCTACTCCAAAAGAGTGGTCAGGCATTGGAACAATGCTGCCCAGGGAGGTGATGGAGATATTGTCCCTGTAGGTGTTCAAGAAACTTGAAGATGTGGCACTTGGGGACATGGTTTAAAAGTGGGCATGGTGGGGTTGGGTTATTGCCTGCAAGCATTGTCTGCCTCAGGGACTCCTGGGTCAAGAGAGAAGACGAGTAAGTGGCAAGTTTTGCTTAGAAAAGGAGAAGTTTGTCTTGCTGCTGAAGCCACTTAGGTGGCCATATTTAATGCAAGACAAATTTTGAATAGCTGCCTGCATTACAAGAGGAGATAACTCATCTGTGTGTGTCTGCAGAGCATTAGGAATCCATCCTTGTAAGGGATGCAAAGTCTGCAAGCATTTTCCTGCTGGATGGAGGAAAGGGAGTGCTGGCTGTGATGTATAACGTGCTGACAGTCGGTACATAATGGGATACCAATCATCAGTTAGGATCTCTGTGTATTAAATCACTGTTAGCCTTTCCAGGACCGGGAGACATACATCATGAATCTTCAGCACTATGTGCAAGATTTAAATGCCTAATTTAGTATGTTAAAAACTGAATGTCCCCAACAGTGCTGTTCAGGGGATTTGGTACTTGAAGTCATGAGGATTTTCTGTTGTTTCTAAAGCAAAAAGTCTCTTGCTTGTCTGCTTCCAAAGCAGCACCGAGGCTGATGCCTTTCTGCATTTGAATATGGAGATGTTGACCCTAAGCATCTTTGATCTGGAACTAAAAGTTGAGATGAGTAAAAACCCCGAAGAAACTGCATCACATAAACCTTCTTAATGGGATGGAACTGCATTGGGGAGGGTCAGACTGGGTGTTAGGAAAAGGTTCCTCACCTTTTTGAGTGGTTGGACATGGAACAGTCTGCCCAGGGCCGTGGTCATGGACTCAAGCTTCTGGAATTCAAGAAATATTTGGAGAACACTCTTAAGATACAGGGTTTGGGTTTGGGTAGTCCTGTATGGAGACAGGATTTGGACTCAGTCCTTCTGTGACCCTTCCATACTCAGATACAATTCTGTAATTCTTTGATTCCCTGTAGGCAGCATCTCAGCCTTGGGTAGAAACAGCCTGCATCCAAGTGGGAATATACGTAGAAAGGAAGAAACGCAGCCGCATGTGGCAGCACATTTATAAAAGTTTCCATTCTTTTTTTCCCTTAATTCCTGGTAAAACACAAGGGGTTGTTACAGAAACCTTGCAGAAATACCTATAGTGTTGCAGTCACAGCTCTGTCGGCAGACAAATTTGAAGTGACGTTCCTATGGGCAGACGCCTGCATCGTGCCACGTGCACAGACAGATGAATGGGCACAGGAGTCTGCGGAGGAGCTCGGATGGATTAAACAGATGGGTGAATTGCTCAGAAAGATGGATAGGTAGAGCTGGGAGACAGATGAACTAAATGGCTGTGTTTCTGACTTTCTCAGTGCGAGTGTTCCTACACGGTAAAATTTAAGTTCATGAAGAATGGTTGGTGCAGTGGATGAGAGCAATGCTTTCACTGGCAATTGCTTTCTTCCAGCTCTGTCTTTTTGGCGCTGGTCTATTCAGATATGCAAACTCAAGCACCACTTTGCTGAGCACGGCCCTGAACCCGTCTGGTTGTGTTTTGTGATTGAAAATCCGTAGAATCGTTTGAGTTGGAAAGGATCTTCAGAGTTCATCCAACCTCTCTGCATTGTGGCCTTCAGGGATTTTTCACCATGGAATACCACCTAAACCAGGAATGGATGGTGATATCTTTTCCCTTAGTTTTTGTGCTGAGGAGATATTGCAGTCCTGTTCCATGCTATTAAGAAGCATCCCCTGTATTTGCAGCTTTGCATGATGTTATATTGTTTCCTTGTCTTGAACTTATTCTGCATTAACCAGAGGCAGAGATGGAAAGAGTGCTGGTGCACACCTTTTGTGGTGAGGTCATGCTGTGCCCTTTATCCTGGCGATAGGATGAAAGATAGTGGCCTGAAGTTACACCAAGGGAGGTTCAGGTTGGATATTAGGGAACATTCATACTCTAAAAAAGTACTCCAAAAGAGTATAAAAAGAGTGGGCCCCCAGCACAGTAAGGAGATCAAACTATTGAAGTAGGTTCAGATGATCCTCCCCTACGAGGACAGCCTGTGAGAGAACTGGGGCTCTTCAGCCTGGAGAAGAGAAGGCTCCAAGGTGACCCTACAGAGGCCTTCCACTACTTGAAGGGGGCATACAGGAAAACTGGAGAGGGACTTTTTATATGGGCATGAAGTGACACAACAAGGGAAAATGGCTTTAAATGGGACGACGATAGATTTAGACTAGATGTTAGGGAGAAATTCTTTACTGTGAGAATGCTGAGACACTGGAGCAGGTTGCCCAGTGAGGTTGTGGATTGCCCCCTCCTTAGAAGCATTCAAGGCCAAGCTGGATGGGACTTTGAGCAACCTGGTCTAGTAGGAGTTGTCCGTGCCTATAGTTGGGGGGCTGGAACTAGATGATCTTTGAGGTCTCTTCCAACCCAAATCATTCTATGATTCTATGATATAGTGGACGTGGTGGGAATGGGTTGGTGGTTGGTCTTCGTAATCCATGCTGTCAAAATCCATGGAGAAGATATTGAAGAAATTAGCAGGATGTAAGAATGTCTTTGTTTGGTCTCACTGAGGGGAAATTTCAGAAGAATTCAGTAAATTTTAGTCCTGTAGAAGCAGCTGGAGAAGGCAGCTGTGTCACAAAGACAAGGGATAGTAGAAAGGACTTCAGCTGGGACCAGAAAGGAGGTGAGGGATGGTGGAAATAGCAATTTTCAGTTTTCCCTTTTGCTGGACAACGTTACTGGGTTTGGATGGGCATATGCTCTCCTGGGTGAAACACTTGCTGGACGGCTGGGCCCAAAAAGCTGTACTCAGTGGAACTAATGCCAGTTGGCAGCCAGTCATCAGTGGTGTCCCCCAGGGCTCAGTTCTGGGACACTCCTATTCAACATTTTTATCCATGACATTAATGAGGGGATCATGTGCACCCTCAGTAAGTTTGCAGAGAGCACCAAATTGGGAGGGAGTGTTGATCTGCTGGTGGGAAAAAGGGCACCTTGATATATCGATGGGCCAAGGTAAGTTGTATGAGTTTCAATATGGTCAGGTCCTGCATTTTGGTCACGACACCCCAGGCAACCAGTCTTGGGGAGGAGTGGCTGGAAAGCTGCTTGATGAATAGGAACCTTGGTGTGCCGGTGGACACTCGGCTGAATATGAACCATCAGTGTGCCCAGGTGGCCAAGAAGGCCAATGGTATCCTGGACTGTATCAGGAATGGTGTGATGAACAGGACTAGGGAGGTAATCTTGCCCCTGTACTCAGCACTGGTGAGGCCCCACCTTCAGTACTGTATACAGTTTTGGGCACCTCAGTACAGAAAGGACATTGGGGTGCTGGAGCAGGTCCAAAGAAGGCAGCAAGGCCTTCTATGATTCTGTGATTCATTAGTGTGGCATTTCCCCTGGGACTTGCTTTGGCATCTTGAAAAATGGAATTCCAGTTCCCACTGTGCAAAGGTTTTACTCCATTCCTGTTGTCTCCAGTGCAAGAGGACTTTGAACTTGTGTGCAATGAGAATACAGGTTCAAGACTTTGGGTCCTCCTTGGGTCTAAAGCAAATACGACTGTAACTTACTATAACTTAGAGTTAAGTTACTTGACCTAATGTTATTTCCATGTAGAAATGTTTCTTTTCCATAAATATTATACAAAGTTTCCCCAAGGTGCTTTTTAATGAACTTACACTTGATGAGCTTTTGACAGTTTGATTTTTCTCTTGAATATGAGTGATGCTTTCCCTGTTTCTCCGACAGCATAACTCCAGGAAACAAATTCCTCTACTTTTTGCTTCAAACCTGCAAGTTTGGGTACAATTGCAATTCTTGTAACAGTATATTTGGATTTTAATACCTTCCATACTAAAATGAGTATTTCCATAGAGTTGATCTCTAGCAAGTGCCATTGCACCCATGCATTGTTATGCCTGATGGCATATGTTAACTTCATCACTGCCTGTGGTCCTTTTAATATAAGGAATTAGTGAAGCAGATTTGGTACTAATTCCCCAAATGTTTCCAGCTGAATGTGGCTGCAGTGCTAGGCAAAGAATTGTGTTTGGAGGCTGCTAAAACACTTCAGCTGTAAAGCCCATGCTCCTTTTATCCTTTTGCTTGGGGTTGCAGGTAAAGCACTTTTGATCAATTGGATTTATTTCCTATTAAGCAGCAGTTCATGATCATAAACCATCGTTTACATTCTGGCATAAATAGCCATCTCTCTTGAAGGAGCTCAGAACTGAATGAGTGTGAAAATTAAATTCCCCTCTTAAACCGAAGGATGGTCCTTTTGGAAGCTGATTCCAGTAGCAATATAATTAACCTCTTGCTGTGCCATTCTGTGTGAACATATTGAACATGCTCTGTGATAATCATCCTGTAATACTGGTGTCTGTTTTCACACTAAATTCGTAACAGCATTACAGTAATCCCAAATCCTTTTGTTAACTCTAGGGACTTGGCCAAGTTGGTACCCAGAACAAAAGACACCGAGCTGTGTGGCTTAGGGCCAACATTTTCCAGGTGTTCCTAGTGTAATGTGAAACACCAAAATGATTTGCTGTTAGGATAGAGAGGTAGGAGCTATGACGAAACTTTATTCAGATTAACCCATAGGCCTATCCTTGTTGCAAGGTCATTTTGTGTGTAATTAATGGAGATCTTGAAAGGTCCATGCAAAAATTGTATACCAGAGTATTACGAAGAGTAGAAGTCTTGGGCTTCCTGCAGCTTGATCAGAGCATACAATGAGCTTGTGTATTATCTGTGAGTATGGTGGTAGTGCAAGGTAAGCAAGGAATTCCCAGGAATTGCTGGACACTGGCATTAGGCACTCTAATTCCAGGAAAAGGAGGAAGGAAGCAGTTCAGATAAATCTGGAGCAAAGTGAGAACTTGCTGGATGGATTTCTCTCTTCTGCTTTGCGTGCTGCTTGCCTTGAAAGAGTTTGAGCTGCCATAATAGCAACCTTAAGTAATAATAATGAGAAGTAACACCCTGAGTGAAATGAAACTATAGTAGACTGCCTGCTGCAACAACACGGAGGTGAGTGACAGCTTCATTGTACAAGTTGAGGAAAGGAGATGGAGGATTTCTGTTGTCTTTCTGTTGCTTTTCAGTTCCCTTTTTGTTGGCTTCCGGTTGGCTTCTCGGCATTTTGTTGGTGTTTTGTTGGCATTTTATTGTCTTCTCATTGGCTTTTTGTTGCCATTTTCTTGGTGTTTCACTGGCACTTTGCTGAATCTTTGTTTCCAGGCTTTGAGCAAATCCCACAGCAAAGGCATTTGATCACAGAATCATAGAATGGCTTGGAGAGTCAACGATCCTGTTCCAACCCCCTTGCCACAAGCAGGTCCACCAACCTCCAGATCTGATACTAGACCAGGTTGTCCAGGGCCCCATCCAACCTGTTTTTAAAATACCTCCAGGGACAGAGCATCTACAATCTCTCTGAGCAGCCTGTTCCAGCACTTCTTCACTCTCTCTGTTCATGTTCACTCTCTCTCCCTGATATTCAGTCTAAACTTACCCTCCTTGAGCTTAAAACATTCCCCCTTTGTCCTGTCACTATCTACCCTTGTAAAAAATTGATTCCCCTCCTGTTTGTAATACCCTTCTAAATACTGGAAGGCTGCAATGTGACCTTCACGCAACCTTCTTTTCTCCAGCATGAACAAGCCCAGCTCCCTCAGCCTATCTTCGTAGTGGAGGTGCTCCAGCTCCCTGATCATCTTCGTGGCCCTCCTGGACCCTCTCTAATAGCTCCACATCTTTCCTGTAGTGGGAGTCTCAGACCTGAGCGCAGTACTCCAGATGGGGCCTCACATGGGCAAAGTAGAGAGGGACAGTCATCTCCCTGTCCCTGCTGGCCACCTTCTGATGCATCTTCTGATGAATCCTAGGATACCATTGACCTCCTGATCTGCCAGAGCACACTGCTGGCCCATGTGCAGCTTTTCATTGACCGAAACCCCAAGGTCCTTCTCAGGGCTTCTCTCAGAGAGTTATTCTCCCATTCTGTATAAATATCTGGGATTACTCCGACCTAAGTGCAAAACCTTGTGCTTTGCTTTATTGAACCTCATTAAGCTCACAGAGGCCCACCTTCTGAGTTTCTTGAGGTCCTTCTCTATGGCATCCCTCCCTTCTAATGTGTCAGCCACACCACTCAGCTTGGTGTCATCAACAAACTTGCTGAGGGTGTCATCAGTGTCATTGATGAAGATTTTGAAGAGCACTGGTCCCAAGACAGATCCCTGCGGGACACCAGTCATCACCAGCCTCCACCTGGTCTTAATGCCATTTGTCACAACCCACTGCCTACAGCCTTCCAACCACTTCCTTACCCACCCCTCAAATCCATCTCTCTTCAATTTAGAGATAAAGATGTGGTAGGGGACCATTTCGAAGATCTTGCACTAGTCTGGGTAGATGACATCAGTTGTCTTCCCTTTATCTGCTGCTGTCATCACTCCATCATAGAAGACCACCAGATTGAACAGGCACAACCTTCCCTTGGTAAAGCCATGCTGGCTGTCTCAGATCACCCGCTCATCCCTCATGCGCCTAAATATGTCTTCTAGGAGATCTGTTCCATGATCTTCCCAGGCACAGGGTTGAGGCTCAACGGCCTGTAGTTCCCTGCATCCTCCTTCCTCCCTTTCTTGTAAATTTGATCTCAGAGCTGGAAATTGTTTGCTTTTGGATTAAGTGTTGACATGGTGAGCATGATGCTGCAGTGTCAACTCCCCCACTGCACCCATCAGGGGCTTCCCCCATTTCCCATCCCATCCAATCCTCAATTCCAGTCTGTGCCAGTCCTTTGCTTTTCAGAAGGCATATTGAGATGATAAATTTGTGACCCTTTGGCAGAAATTGGCATCTGTACTTGGAGCTGTTGTTATGGCTTTGAGTACAGTTCTTTTACAGTCCCTGATAACATCAGTTGCAGAAGATGCCAACAGCACACAGCATGTGTGCTCATAGTCCTTAGCTTTTTATTTTACTTCCTAATGCCTGGCTTTGAGAAAGCAATTCAGTTTTCTCAGAGTTTTTTCAACCTCTACTTTGCTTTTATTGCAGTTTAGTGGTCAGGATGGAATATAAAGGGCTGCTCAGGGTGGCTCTGCTGGAATGCACCAGCTCTGATATTTCCTCTGGTGCAGTTCACAACACCGGCACCATATAAAAGGTGCAGTCCCTATCAAAGGTGCAATTTGCATTTGTGCATTTGTTGCTCTCATCTCACTTCCAAGTGCTGGAAAATAAATGTTCCTGTCCCTTCCTGCTGCCTCTGAGTGGGATTTAACAGCAGAAGCAGCTCTATGCTTACTCCAGTGCCTGAAGCTCTATAGCGCAGGGACTCAGGTGGGCTCTCAGCTGTCACTTCATGGCCCGCAGCACCCATTATTATCCTTTTTTTTTTTCCTCTTCGTTTGCTGCCTGAGCAATCTCCATGCCCACATGGGATGTATTGTCTGTCCCACATCACTTTCTGAAAGAATCCCTTGAATTTAGGAATTAGTACTCCTGGAAATGTGTCTGTGCTCTTTTGCCATTCTTTTTCCCGGCAGTAGGATTTACTCTGCTGATTCCAGAACTTTTTTCCTTTTCTGTAGCGTATCACCCAAAGAGATTCAGTTCCTGTTGTTTTAAATGACAGGAGGAAACGTAGCAGAAAACTCACTGAAACACCCTGATTTGATGGAGAGACAGACAAATTCGGCTAATGCCTTCCTCACCTCCTCTCGTTATTCTGGCAGATGTGGATGATTAAAATTTCATGTCAAGGAAAGATTTGTTGTAATTAACAGCAAGTCAATGTTCCCCTCAATTTTTCTTGCCATGGGGACAAATACCTCTTTTTAGAAAAGGCTTTCCTGTTGGTTTGTTTTTTGTTTTGTTTTTTGGGCGGAGGGATGAAACTTGTTAGTAAGCCAACTTAATTTTGCATTGAGGGAGGGATATATAAATAGGAAAAAGCCTATGCTATCACTTTTAAATACTTCATTAATGTGGGGGAGGCACAGAGCAGAAATAAGGGGCAGTTGGGGTTGATGTGGGAATAGAAAAGATCAGAGCACAGCCATGTCTATGATTTAGGGATGCTGGAAGGTGAACTGGACTGTATATTGTTTCCTGCTCTCCTGTAGACATCCCAGGAGGTGTTTTACTCTCCTTGCTTCAGACATCCCCTCTCCGTGGGAAAATATGAGCTGAAATAATCGCCTCATCACCCTCTGGTCATGAGCCACATCTTCTGAGAAGCAGGATGTGTGGTGTACTGGACCACATCTTCTCAGAGGACTGATGCGTGGCCCTGGATTGTATCTACTTAGAAGAGGATGTGTGATTCTGGGCCACAGCTCCTTGGAATAAGGATGACAAGAATGAGAGGTAATGGTCTCAAGTTGCACCAGGGGAGGCTTAGGTTGGATATTAGGAAAAATATTAGGATATTTGGATACTCTGAAAGCATGGTCAGGCATTGGAACAGGCTGTCCAGGGAAGTGGTGGAGTCACCATGCCTGGAGGAGTTTGAGAAATCTGGAGATGTAGCACTTGGGGACATGGATTAGTGGGCATGGCGTGGATGGGTAGGTGGTTGGATTTGGTGGTCTTGGAGGTCTTTTCCAACCTCGATGACTCTGTGGTTCTTAGGGCATGATGGGGATGGTCTGACATCTGCTCTGAAGAAGGATGTGTGGTCCTGGGCCACATCCGTTCAAATGAAGGATAAGTGCAGCAGGAAGGATTTTGCTACCCATCCAAAGGGCAGCAAAAGGCACTGGAGCCCTTGGACCAGGTTTTTCCCCATCCCTGGGCAAATGGTGCTGGGGGAGTCACTGCTCCAAGCAAAGCTCCAACTCAGCAGCACAGCACAGGCTGCAAGGCTGGCCTGATAAATGGTGCTCATATCCCATTCAAATATGATGCAAGCAGTTTTTTTGTAGTTTGTCTTCCATTGCGGTAGTAAAGTTTTTAATTAGGAAAGCTAATGAGATCGATTAGTCATTAGAACTGACCTCTGGATCTCTGCGAGGAGTGTGCATGTGTGTGCTGGGCTGATAACGGGGGACGCTGGGGTATTGTTTGTAATAAAAGCGTAAAGTGTTTGATTTGAGTGAAATGTGCCACGGGGAATACATCATGTGGAGAAAAAAAATTACAACCCTGGGAGCCTGTAATGAAGGGAATTAAACCAACATCCTATCTAAATAACATGATTATCTACACAAAACCCCTCAGCTAGCAAGTAATAATAGAAAACTGAGCTCTTCGGAGAGCCTCTTTCAGAAGGTGCTTAATGCTGGAGCGTGCATGCGGGCGCTTTCCGAAGAGCGGCTCTGGCATGAATACAACATCCAATTATTGCTGGGGAATGGAGTTTACCAGGTGCCAGTCCGTCTGTACACCGACACTGGGGACACCTGAAAGCTGCAACAATTTGGGACTTCTGTTCCTTACGGGATTAGGTGTTGGGTTGATCAGTGACAATGCGCAGTGGTTAAAAAAAGTAGGAAAAAAAAGAAGTTAATAATGCAGTGAACAGGTTCCCAGCTTAATAATTTTGTACAGTTGGAGCAGTGGAGGTGAGGGGTCAGCTGGAGGATGTGGGGTTGTGGTGAGAATAGGTTTGGGGATTTGGTTTTGCAGGGTGGCATTGGGAACGGATGGGATTTCATCCCAGTTGTGCGAATTTGGAAATCCTGTTGTTCGTATATTGCAAACCTAAATGCAGTTCTCTGAAACAAAACTCTCTGGTTTTGCTGTTGTTTGTAAGTGATTCTGATTGCAATTAATGCTCAAGCCTTGCTAAGAACCTTAAAGATCCATGTAGCTACCCCAAAGAAGTTACCGGAATAGTACTAAGGATGAGAGGTAACAGCCTCAAATTGCACCGGGGGAGGTTCAGGTTGGACTTTAGGAACAATTTCTTCTCTGAAAGAGTGGTCAAGCATTGGAACAAAAGTTGGTGGAGTCACCATCCCTGCAGGTGTTCAAGAAGTGTGTAAATGTGGTACTGGGGGACATAGTTGAGAGGGCATAGTGTTGTTGAGTTGATTATTGGACTAGGTGATCCTAAAAATCTTTTCCAACCTTCATGATTCTGTGAGTAGGCATGGTGAAGATGGGTTGACTTGATGATCTTAGTGGTCTTTTCCAACATCAATGATTCAATGAAAATTCCAAAGGGATACATTGGAAAGCCAGGTTGTTTTTTGTTCTCTTTCCTCTCTCTTCCTTCGTTGATCCTCAAAACTGCGAGTACTTGCAGTTCCTCTGGTTGTTTCATCTTCTCATAAAATCATCAAGGTTAGAAAGACCTCTAAGATCATCCAGCCCAACTGTCAACGTATTCATTTGCTTGAGAACATCTTTTAAATCTCATATATTTAGAGGCTGAATTAGTAAAGGAAGCCCAAATAATTGGGAATTGAAGAGGTTTTAGGACAAAAAAAAAAAAAA
>VXAB01007342.1:54955-74835 GCA_013399175.1 Odontophorus gujanensis | reverse complement strand
AAAAAAAAAAAAAGACACGTCATACCCCTTTCTTAACCCTGGGGAGTATTTAATGAATACATCTTGTTTAATTTTTATTCCAAATCACCTGAAGCTTAGGTCACTGGTGCTAACTTCCTGGCTTTTCGGGTTGTTAAACAGTTCCTGGCTGATTTCATGCGCCAGTACTTGGAGCTTTTATCAATGCCTGCTGCCGACAGCAGCGTGCTTTGCTCTCAGACATCATCAAAGTCCAGTTCTTAGCACGAGATAACCTGCCTGTAGGCATTATTCTGATATATTAATTACACAGGAGTCCTAAGTAGGAATTAAAGAGCAAAGTGTTCGGGATGTGAAAGAAAACAGCAGTGCCTTCTCAGTTTTATCACTGCTGCATAAAAGTACTTGTTTGTGTGCTGTTGTGAGCATACCTGACACTTTGTAGGCAAAACTAAAGGCTGTGGAATCCCTCTACATGCCCTATGCTCAATGAGCATTTATCTTTACAGCAGAGCACAGGGGAGCATCGTGATCTTTGTCTTTATCGTGAAAAATTCCAGTGATTTATCTACTGAGCTCGCTTCTCTCCATCCCCTTATCAGAAGTTGTAAGGCTCAGACTGAGTTTGGGAAGGGGAAATTCCTGCCTTATCCCTCTCGAGCCCAGCATTGTGACCTTAGCTTGCTGGTGAATGAACAAGAAAGAAAATAAAATACCTTTTCCTTTGCTTGTTTAGATGCACAAGCAGCATCGTGGTTATCTGGGAGGCACTTCTTGCAGAGATGGACGTGGGATTGAGTACCACATTTTCAGGGAAAATAATGCTTCTGGTTTTCCCCTCTCAACCTTGCAGTAATTTTAATTAGAGCATCTCCCAAGAAAAACAGCCAGCCGTTTAAATCAGTTATAAAACCAGAAGACTTAGTCTCAGCATGTAGTGTCAGCTTTAATTATCTGGGCAGTTATAGCTGTATGTTATAAAAGTCAGGCAATTAGATGCATTCCTTAAAGCTGCCAAAAAAATTGCTAGCTATCACGTGGAGGAAAAACAGAGTCAAACGCATAGCTGTTAATTGCATGAAACATTCAACAGAAAAAAACTGGCATGTAGATCATCCTTCAAAATATTCTGAAAATGGGAATGATTAAAAGCAGAAATCTGTTCCAAATTGATTGGATGTTAAGAATTTCTTATTGGAAAGACTGGTCAAGCATTGGAACAGGCTGCCCAGAGAAGTGATAGAGTCACTGTCCCTGGAAACGTTCGATAACTGTGAAGGTGTGACTCTGAGGAGTGTGGTTTGGTGGACGTGGTGTGGATGTGTAGATGGTTGCACTTGATGAACTTTTGAGATCTTTTCCAGCCGTAATGATTCAGTGATTCTCTGATTCCTTTTGTCCCACCTACAAGCTCCCTGGATGCACACCTGAATTTCAGCCCGTTTTTTCCTTTGCTTTCCTGCAGGTGCCAACTTGCACTTCATAAGGAACCCCCCAGCTAACAAAGTAATAAAGACACGCTACAGGATAGTGAAGAAGAACGTGGTCACTCCCTCCTCATCATTTAACAGCTCTGGCCCCAGCTGGAAGATGAGGCGTCTACTGGCATCCAGGTAGTTCTTCCATTTGTTGAATGCAGGACCAAGAGCTGTGCATGCTCTTATTTCTGTTCCGTGACATTACAATTGCATTAGTCACAAAAATCACTTAATTTCTCTGTTTGTTTAGCTGCTTGGACTCATTGTTTATTGACTTAAAGTGTAAAATCATGTTAGTAATCCCATTAGGCTGGTGGCAAACAGCTTACCATGGCCTGCTCCTTCGTATTTGTTCCCTATTTGAATTATTTGTTTCCATGAAGCAGTTAAATAAGGATGATGGATAAATACACGCATTAGAACTAAGTAAACTTGCTGCCGCTTTTGGAAATGGGCATTTCTTGCTAATCAGATGTGGTAAAGCCTGCTAATGAAGCCAGGCTTGCTTTATAACATTATCGTGGAATCAAAGAATCATAGAATCTCCTAGGTTTGAAGGGACCCATATGGATCATCAAATCCAACTCTTGCCTCCACACAGGACCACCCAAAAATCAGACCATCATGCACATCTGTGCTTTGCAAGGGCTCACTGAAAGTGTGGTAGACGTCTGTATTTCAGCTATGGCCAAGCTGCACTATTATCTATTGGAACATGTTAACAGGAATGTTTTGGAGCCCAGGACAAATTGTGTCTAAGCGTAATAGTTGGATGTGATGACACTAGAGCTCCATTCCAACCTAAACGATTCTAGGATTCTATAAGAGTTATTGTGGTGATGCCATTTGGAGGGACTTTGATAAACTTGAAAGTTGGCCTAACAAATTTCAACAAAGCAGTGTTCGAGGTTTTGCACTTGGGTCACTGTGATCCCAGATATGTATATAGGCTGGCAGAGGAATTCCTTGAGACTAGTCCTGCTGAGAAGGACTTAGGCGTCATGGCAGATGAAAAGCTGACATGAAATAGTGGTGTGCACTTGCAACGCAGAAGGCCAGTGATATCCTGGGCTGAATCAAAGGAGGGGTGGTCAACAGGGCGAGGCAGGTGATGACTGTCCCTCTCTACTCTACCCTTGTGAAGACCCGTCTGGAGTATTGTGTCCAGGTCTGGGGTCCCCAGTGCAGGAAACATGTAGAACTTTTGAGAGGATCTAGAGGAGGGACACAAAGATAAGAGGGCTGGAGCATCTCTCCTATGAAGACAGACAGGAGGAGCTGGGCTTCTTCAGTCTTGAGAATGGAAGTCTGTGGGGAGTCCTAGTGCCTTCCAGTATTTAAAGTGAGATTCTAAACAGGAGGGAAATTAACTTATGTGTAGATAGTGATAGGACAAAGGGGAATGGTTTTAAACTAAAGGAGGAGAGATTTAGATGTCAGGGAGGAGTATTTCACTTGAGAGTGGTGAGGTGCTAAAACAAGATGCCCAAAGAGGTGGATACCCCATGCCTGGAGGTGTTCAAAGCCAAGTTGAATGGGGACCCTGGGCAAACTGATATAGTATTTGATCTAGTGGTTGGCAACCCTGCCTGTGGTAGGGAGGTTGGAACTTGATGATCCTTGAGGTCCCCTTCAACCCAACCCATTCTATGATTCTATTATAACTGATGCTTAGAAAACTGAAGGCATTTGAACATGTGCTTGACTGTAACTTGAATCTTTGAGAGGACAGATTCTCCTGAAATGCCAGTTTACTCATACCAGAGGCAACATTTTCAGGAAAGAGACTCTGCTGTGCTCTGCCATTATTGATGGTGGCATAGTAGCCCCAAATTCTGGGGGATACCATGTGCTGTCCCCATCCATGTGTTCTTCAGCAGAGCTGTTGTATGTGTTGACGTCAATGCCCAACGTTCTTCCAAAGGTTTTTTCCTCTCTGTATTCATGTGTTGCTCCAAGTGATGCCTGCTGTCTGTTGTAGAGTCAGAGGTTGCAGGAATTATTTCTAAAGCTCAACTTTGCCTATTTTTTCCATACTCTTAAGGATGCTGGCATAGAGTTTCACAGTGTCCTTGGGGCAAACTCTTGGGTTTTTCTTTCCTCAAGCAAACCACATGCTCTCTTTCCTATGACCCTGCCTTATACTTGGGTTGAATCAAGGTATCCTGTATGTGAACACGTTACCCACCAGATATATTCCTTGGATAGCTTGTCAGGCTATTATATAAAGTCAGACCATCACATATGTAATTAGTATGTTTCCTCTTTGGCCCAAATAGAAACTTTCAAAAAATAATTACCATTTATTGCTTCCTTTTTAATGTATGGCTTTTATACCGTAAATTTTATAATGGTAAAGTCTAAAATAGTATTACTTCTCAGATGTTAATAATTTGCTGCCAGTAATTACTATACCTGATTATTTTGTGTGCAAATGAAGATTTGTTTCTCACCAGTTGTAATCTCCTGTTTTCTCGTGTGGCTCTGGATCTGGCCACTCCAAAAAATAAATACTGTTTTTTTCTTAACGTAGCAGAAGGAATAGTTGAGTGTCAGCCAACCCAATTGACCCTAATAACACATTTATATCTGCATTGGCTTCAGTCTTATTCTTCTCCATTTCTGTCTCAGTTTTCCCTGGAAGTGGCTGCCTTTTTGTCCTAACTAGCCATTTGAAGCAAATCTTGCTTCCTTATTTAAATCTGGGAAGTACAGCCTGCCTCAGTGAAAATATGCTGCTTTCTGCTCTTGATACAGAAAATCCCATCAAAATGACCTTTCTCTCTGTCTCTGCGCTCTCTGAGTGCTACCCACTTATCAAACAGGCTAGTAGAAGGTTGTTTTTTGTTTCTAATTTTTGTGACTGTGAAATGTTACAAGATATGATTTTTGGGCAAATCCACTGCTTTAGGGTCTCTGTTCATGTGGGGTCTTGAAAGAGAAATGGTGACTTGATTTGCTCTATAATTGCCCCATTTTATTCTCAGAATGGGAATTTGTATCTAGTAAATTACGTTTCTAAGTGGATTAGGTTCTGCAATCACTTTCATGGTCAGGGAAACAGGATAATTTGTAACTTGGCAGTCTTCATGTAGAGCATCTTTGTGTCCTGCTGTGATGCAACATTGCCCCAAATTATTATACCTCTGATGTCATAGAATTCCGTGCTGGTTCTCTTGGGCCTCTGTCTCCAGAGAGCAGAGATCATTACCTGCTCCCATGTTGTTCCTGTGAGGAGGCTGTAGGCTGCCATGAGTGGACTGCAGACTGATGTTAGTTACCTTGTAGACTACCATGAGGCCTCCCCTCTGCCTCCTCGTCTGGACCAAAGAATCAAAGGGACCTCAGCTGTTTCGCATACATCTTCCCCTCTAGACACTTCCTCATCTTTGTAGCCCTCCTTTGTATGCTCTCTAATAGCTTTATGTCCTTCTTCAATGGACATTTGGGCATCAGTGGTAAGGGAGGGAGAGCAAGGGATAATAAGCATATGCCAGAGTGGAGAGAGAGTTATTACATCAGATCTCAGCATCTGCCCTGTGATAAGATCAATCTTGTGGAATTGTAGGTGGTTGAGTTTAATGGTGGTGAAATGGCTGCGCTGGGGCAAAATCATTAAGGTTGGGAAAGACCTCTAAGATCATCAGGTCCAACCATTAACCCATCACCACCGTGCCCACTCACAGAATCATAGAATGAGTGAAGCTGGAAAAGACCACTTATATCATCCAGTCCAACCGTCAACTCATCACCACCGTACCCACTCATACTGAAGTCGAAGGAGACCCCAAAGATCATCAGCTCCTAACACTGACCCATCCCTATCATGCCCGCTAAACCATGACCCTCGGTGCCACATCTCCATGGTTCCTGAACCACCACCACTCTGGGTAGCCTATCTTAATGCCTGATTACTCCCTTGGAGAAGAAATTGATCGTAATATCTAACCTGAACCTCCCCTGGCACAGCTTAAGTCTATTAACTCTCATCCTAAATCAGAGATGTTAGAGATCCAATTCCTGCACCAATCATTTGACTGAGGTTCTTCCTCCTGTGTAATCTCCAGATCTGGGTTGTTCATAGTTGGAGGAAGGGGAAGGGGCTCAGATCAGGGCAGGGTTTCTGGGCTGAGTGCTCAATCTGTTTGGCAGAGGAGGAATCCTTTCATCCAACTGCAATTGGCTGAGAGCTCCCACTTGTAGACTAATTTTATCCGTATTAATCTTTGGCTTCATTAAATAATGAAGTTTAGTTCTTATGGCTGTTTCAGACAAATCTTGATAAAACACCATCAGCAAGTTAAAAACAATTATATTTTTAAGAAGCAATAAATCTCTTATTTTGTCTTCCTCTTACCTTCGTTGTGTGTGATCAATCATCTGCACTGTCTGCAGGAAGCACATGGCGAATGCTTCTATAGATTAACATTTTTTTTCCCTTATGCTCCTTGGCTCATAACATCCTTTTGTATGCGTAACAAAGAATGATTCAGGGGACTGAGAGCTGCATTTCCAGCTGCAAAACTGGGAACATGCAACTTTTCCTGGAGTATTTTGCAGCATGGATTTTGTCACCTGTTCATTTCTACATTTTGATGCATGTCATATCGAACAGTTGACTTTTTGTTACCCTTTTTTCTTTAAGCCAGAAGTGTGAAGTCAAAAGGTTGTTGGTGCTGGGGTCGAATGATGCTCCCAGACTTGTATGTAGCTGTGGCTAAGAGGGAGTTCCTACTATAAAATGCACATTTTTGGGGCCCCAGAAGTGGTGGTTGAGGATTTTACAAGGCAAATAATATTGTCAGATTTAAGATGGTGCCGTTATAGACTTTGGGCAGCAGCTGTGTTTCTGTCCATCCTATATACTTCTTGTCCCTAAGCGTGTTCATAGGATTTCCCTGCTCTATTGGGGTATGTATTCTTTAGTGTCCAATGGGAAACCTTGCAGGGGTGCATGGACCATTGCCATGGTTGCCAACAAACTCTCCCACATTTCAAGCAGAAGTGAAGATGGGTGTGTCAGTGACAGATGGGTGACGAGGGAAGTTGCTGCAGGTCCAGAGGTATCCACTGCTAATCCCAAGGTGATGAGTCGCATTTTCCCCTTATTGCTGGGTTGCATTAAACTTCGCCCTGCCGCTGACTTTTCTGGAAGCAAAAGATGGGAGTATATCTTAAATTAATTTTACTACACTTTTTGTAATATTTTTGTTTTAAATAGATTTATAAGCAACTTGGGGGCTATTTCTCCAAATTTATGAAGATAATTTTCACTCCCTTGATAAGGTTAAATTTACACCTGCTATTTCCATATTAATTCACATTGCTAAGTGGATCTAATTTTCTTCCGTTCTTCTATCTAGTGAGTGTGGCCTTTCCTAATGCAATTTCCCCCTCACTAAATCACTGTGATCGGGAGTCATGATCGAGTTAAATTAACTTAAATTAATTTACTTAATAAGAGCTCCAGATCATTGTGAATGAGGTTAAGATTTATTGATCCTCCTTTTCACTCCACCCCCTTATCTCTCTCTGCTTTGCAGGAGCGCAGCTCAGAAGGGCTGTGATTTGCTTGCCTTAAATTTCATTTTCTCCTATTGACATTGCGGTTGGTCATCACTTAGAAATCTCATGGGGATGCCTTTTCTGCAGCCTGGATAGGGCTGAACCACTTCACATGGAGGGGTTGTGAAGAATGAAGCAATGCACTGAGTAATGACAGCATTTGCAAGTACTCAGAATGGCTTTTAGCCCTTCTACAGCTTTTTGGAAACGCTGCTGCTCCAAACCTCTTCCCGTGGTTCTTGTGTTGGGAACCAGGATGGATGAGTGGTGACTGATATGCTCAATCAACCAGACAGGAAGTCCAAACTTGATAGACTATGCTTGGAGGCAAGAGAAACCTTACGGGGTTGAGGGTGCTGTAGGATTGGAGGAACTACTGGAGGAAAAGGTCATAGAATGATGGAATATCCCAAGCTGAAAGAGACCCATGAGGTTCACTGAGTCCAACTTCTGGAAGAGGTAGTGCATATTTTGTTGGACTTTTGCATTTCAACATGTCTTGGTTGGACCTGGCAGATGAAGGTCGTGGCAGGAGGGTGTTCCTGGCTTATAGAAATATTTCTGTGTGCAAAACCTTTCACTGGTGGTTTTCAATCCACTGAAGGGATAATTGTTTTACAAACCAAACCCAAATACCACTGAGCATTCAGCTGAAGGCAGCAGTGGGAAATGTCCAGTTTCCGTTCTGGGAGGAAGCCAGGAGCTGTCCCAGGAGCAACAGGAGAACTCAAAACACTCACTTGTGGATTGAATTCCCCAATTTAAGGCAGTTTTTGTGGGGCAGAGAGTCTTGTGCCTAGTGGCTGTTTTTGTGTTTCTAGATCCCAGTGATGGGCAAGTTAAGCACTGACCCACTTTGAACAGTTTTCTTTTAAAATAATGGTGCATATGTTTAAAAGAAAAGCAACCTGTCTGCAAATATGATCTGGCACTGGTGGAGAACTTCAGAAAAGTTTACTCTTTCTCTTGAGGGATAAACTTACCCCTCCAGCATTATAAATAAGTGAAGAGCAAAATAATAAAACATTTTTCAGAGAAAGTGCCTGCTCAGTAGGAAAGACTTGTCAGCAGAGGATAAGCTTGTGTATTTTAGTTTTCTTCTTTTCTTTTCTTTCTGTTCCTTGGCCTGGAGCAAATGTGAACGGACAGAGCTTGGGACAGGACCCTTGTGGGACTGAGTCAGCCCTTGACATGTGTTCCCATGTGTACTCTTTGGGGTGAAGTGAGTGATTAGAACAATGAAATGGGCCGGTGCTTGACTACCATACTGAGTGCAAGTGTTGCTTCCCTGCTGGAAAGGAAAGATTTCTCTGTGCTGTTTTGCTCTTGCTTTTCAATCACTAGATACAGCTGTCCTGCCATCATGGTGTGGTAGTAAGGTTGTGGGTGGACATAGGGCCATCTCTGACAGTTACCGTCCTTTCAGGAGTTTCAGATGTCCTTTGTGATGCTTGTGCACCAGGTGCCATGGACATACCAACCTTCCTGTCTCATCTCTTCATTTCCTTCACTGTGGATGAGTTTTTGGCTTCTGATTTGTTTTTGTTCTCTTACCCGTTGTTTTGGGTATCCGTCACTGACAGCTCAACCCAGCTCCAGTTGTTGCAATGCTTCCTTTCTAGCTTCTTCTCACCATCAAATTTATCTGCTTAGAGTGCATGGATACCACTGGTCCCCAGCAATGTCCCCACACTTGGTCTTCTCTTCCATGCAGCATCATTGTTGAATTGAGCTAGGGACTGGCCTCTTCTCATATGTGTAACTATAGTGATAGGACTAGAGGGAATGGCTTCACGTTGCACCAGGGGAGATTTAGAATGAGTGTTAGCAAATACTACTTCTCCAAAGAGTGGTCAGGCACTGGAATGGGCTGCCCAGGGAGGTGGTTGAGTCACTGACCCTGGAGGTGTTCAAGCAATCTTTTAGGCATTATGTCGAGGGACATGATTTAGTGAGAACTATTGGTGGTAGGTGAATGGTTGGACTGGATGATCTTGTAGGTCTTTTCCAACCTTGGTGATTCTATGATTCTGTGATCATTGGCTTTTCCTCCAATGTCACATTGGTGTACTGAGCTCTTTCCATGGTTACTATCCTGTAGTGTGCAGTGCCTTGCTGAAAGACAGTGCGTCTTTCATGTCACGTTAAAGAGTCAGAAAGCCTCTAAGCCATGGTGTCCTGCCCCAGTGACCCTAGAAAATTGGTACTGAGCTTGTCTTGTGGAAGATGCCCAAAGTCCTCTACCCTGCAAGAGGAACCAAAACAATAAGACAATGACAGTGTCTCAAGGAGGCAAGGTGAGCAGAGACATAGGTGCTGAGCTTGGTGTGCCCTTGGCACTGGCATTTGTGTCAACTTTTTGCATCTTCACTCCTTAAACCCTTGTTTCAGGGACATGTGGGTAGGTTGAAGTATTGTCTTGCAAAAAAACAAAAAAACTACACATACCCTTTTGATGTATGCCAGCACGTTTTTTCCAAGACTGATTGCTGTTCCTAATTCCTGCAGAATGCAGAACCACATGGTTGTCCCACCATAAATACTGGCTCATGGCATAAATGTTAAAACTGTCTATTCTAGGGGAGCGTATTCTTGTGATTCCAGATATCCCAATTTGTGTTGCAAATCGGGGCAGTGCAGAGTAGTTGAATTCTTTCTGCACCGTGTGGCTCCCCAGGATGTCCACTTGCTTTGGAAAAGGGGATGGCAACATCCAGATTTTGTGGCCTTTTTGAAAACTGTTGAGAATTGGTTGAGATATGTTGGTCCTTGTTGCCTGGAGTCATTTATCCTAAGGCCCAGCAGCTGATTAGTTTTGCTTGAGGTCCCTTCGAACTCCTGTGATTCTGTGAAATTACAGAGTGGCCCCTGCAGCCTTGTTATTTTCTGGGAATTATTTTCAGCAAGTGAGGAAGATCATAGAATCATTGGTCCTGAGTTGGAAGGGATCTTGAAGATTGTTGAGCCATAGAATGGGTTGAGTTGATAGAGACACCACTCCCAGACCTGCCAAGAATTGGGACTTGCCTGGAGTCCACAAGGAGCTCAGGTGTCTCAGTGCAGAAGCCTAGAGAATACCAGTCCCAGTCCTTCCCTTTTCCGCAGAGTTCGGGAGAGAAGAGGTGAAAGGTCTTGGGGAAGGATGGAGGATGGGGAAGAAGGGATTCTAGAGAGCAGCAGCTGTCCCAGGAGGTCTCTGGTGGATGATTACTCTTCATTGCCAAGATGGAAATTGACAGCCCCTGCTGCACTGCCAGTGGATATAGTGTCATTTCCAGGCAAGTGTGATGCTACAGTGCTTGCCCAGGCCAGATGGAGATGGATCCACCTCCATTGGTTTGTCCTCTGGGGATGGGTCCACCTCCATGGACTCAGCGTTGCTCTCCAGTAGATCTACATCCATTGGCTTGGGCTTGCTGCTGCTCTCTAGAAGCTGAAGCTTCTTTGATGAGGAAGAATCCATCCTCCTCCATGCAAGTTCCTAGAATGGGAGGGAAGGATCTAGGTAATTAGTCTCAAGTGTGTGCTTTCAAGATGCAAGTTAGTCAGCAACTGGTGCTCTATTGTCAGAGTCCCTGTATTTATAGCTGTTGGCAGGGGGATGTGACATCATAAGGCCATGGCGATGTTTTCCTAAGAATGCCCCATGGCAACCAAAACTTGGCCGTGTTGGGTGAGGGGAGGCTATGGCTTGAGAGTTGCCCTATTTGTCACCGGTGGGATTCTGTGGGGCTTCATTTTAAGGCCATTTCTCTTTGGTGTTTGAGGGAAGTGGCTGTCCTGCTCTTTTCTGTGCTGTGCAACCTTTCCTCGAGCACTGGGTGTAGGTTTTGGTGCCACTACAGAAGATGCTATTAGAGAATGTGCAATGGAGGGCTACAAAGATAGGGAGGGGTCTGAGGGCCTGAGGGTGATGAGTGGCTGAGGTCCCTGGGTTTGCTCAGCCCAGAGCAGAGCAGACTGAGGGGAGCAGAGAACAGTGCTGAGCTCTGTTCTCTGGGGACAGCAACAGGGCCCAAGGTAATGGCATAGAGCTGCATCATGTATGGGTTAGGGAAAGGGTCTGCACCAGAGAGCAGTGGGCATGGAACAGGCTGTCCAGGGCAGTGGGCATAACCCTGAGCTGCTGCAGCTTAGGGAGCATTGGAACATCACTTTCAGACACAGGGTTTGAGTTTGGGTTGTCCTGTGTGAAGCCAGGGGTTGGACTTGATGGTCCTTGTGGGTCCCTTCCAACTTTGGATATTCTATGACTTTGCAACTCTGTGACCTCATCTACTTCCAACTCACTTGTGGTATGTGGTGGTGTATAGGGTAAAGCATCACCATTTGTGGTCCTGTTGATTGAAATGACTGAGGTACTGTCATTTTGCCTGCAGAAAAAACAAAACGAACCCCGAACTTATGGTAGGAAAGTAAGAATCCCTCTTAAAATTACACATTAATTGAGAATTTTTTGAGAGCAAGGGATATACCAGTCCCAGTCCCTGTTCTTTGGAGGCTCTAAGAAGAATTATCCTACCAGTTCTGATGTGAGGACAGCAGCAAGTGTCCTAAAAACTCAATTCTACTTGCAGAACATAGAAACCAATTGAATCAATGGTTCTGAATCATTCAATGCAAGAATCTCCTTTGACAGCACCACACAGCATATGGTTAGCAGGATTTTAAAATCTTTAAGGCTTTTTCAAGCAGAATCTGCCCATGTTAATGAACTGGGGCTGTTTAGTGTGGGGAAGAGGGGCTGAGGGGAGATTTTGTTGCTCTCAGATAACTGAAAGTTTATTGCGGTGAGAGTGGGGTTGATCTCTTCTCACTGGTGACAGGTGACAGGACAAGGGGAAACAGCCTCAAGTTGCACCAGGAGAGGTTTAGGGTGGATATAAGGAAAAACTTTTTTACAGAAAGGGTTGTTAAGTGCTGGAATGGGCTCTCCTGGGAGATGGTTGAGTTACCATCCCTGGATGTGTTTAAAAATGGCCTGGATGTGGTGCTCAGGGACATGATTTAGCAGTGAGTTGTTAGTTAGGGTAGTATGGTTAGGTTACGGTTGGACTTGATCTTGAAGGTCTTTTCCAACCTGAGCAATTCTATGATTGTAATATTGGACAGAGCCATCTCAGTATTGAGGGATGGAGACCAAAAGGTGCGTTGTTTTAGCAAGAAATTCAGTAGGCAGGCTGGTGAGGCTGTTTAATTGCTCACTCTGTCTGCAGGATCCTGTTCTCTCCATTTGCAACCCCACTGTCTCAGAAATAGCTAGAGGCAAATAAATTATACCTGATTATTTCTCCATGTTGCTAAGCAGGCGCTGCTTTCATGTACTCACTGAAGCGCACCTCCACGAGAAGTCAGCACGTGCTTTTTGGAGAACTGTGCAGGACAAATAAATCCTTGGTTTTTAGGGCTTACCTCCAACTTAATTTGACAACTGCATGCCAAGCAAAAGCTTTGGCATCTCCATCCCAGCTGTGTGAAGGTAAAGAATGGTTTTCCATGGGTTTTGCAGTGAGAAAGTGCGCGCTGTTGAAATGGTCCAGAATTACTGGCGCAGTGTGCTGGAATTAAGACTCGTTAGATCACAGTATATTAATGAGCCTGGGGAGGGTGAGAGCTTCTGCAAGCGACGTTTGGGGTCTGTATTGTGATCTCATATTGCTGCAGGGCTGGGACATCATCACAAAAGTTTCAGAGAAAACGCAGAAAAACTGTTAGCGTCGGCACTGCTGCTGATAGTTGCTGAGTGCTCTGATGGGGAGAAGCTTTAATCAAAGCCACTGTGTATTGTGAGGAGACAGGGATTTGTTTTTTTCCAGCCTTTTGTCCTCAATCTGTGTATTCTTGATCTCTTTTTGCTTTAGTGAAAATACTGAGGTGTTTATCTCATAGTGATAATGGCCCATTGGGATTTTGCCTCCATGATGCCGATTGCTTTCTGTGGTGCTGTCCTGTAGGGACATGAAGGAGTGTGGGCATCATCACCCGATGATCAGAGGTCAGAGCACCAGGAGTTAATTTTCTTTTATCAAGATGAGTGGCTGTGCTCCAGCCCTCCCTGACTTCTGCTGTGTTAATCTGAAAAGGAGTTGAAATGTGACTAATGCCCTTAAAGTTCCTGTCAATTTTTTTCTTCCCAAATTCATTTGACATGAAAGTGAGAAGTAAACAGAAAGGCTGTGTTTAAGCAGATAACTTGGAAAGCCTTTTCCATCACATTTAAAAACGGCCGTGTCATGGATTCTGCGAATTGGCGGGTTCTATTTTGTTTTATTTTTTATTTTTTGTCTGTGTGGTAAATTTTCTTTTAATAATCTCGACGTGGTTTTACAAGGTTTAGGGATAAGATTTTTTTTTGAAGGGATGTTAAACCATTCTCAGAAATGACATCTCATTAAAGTGAAATTCGTCTGCTGGGATTGGAGACTTTACAGGCAAGAGGAAACCGGCGCTCCCATCTGAAAATATGTTTTTTTTCTATAGGGAGTACCCTTAATCTTTTTAATGAGGATCGTATGAGATACACAACCCTGTATTGTTTCGGAGAAGTCTTGACATCTGGCCTAACATAATCCAGTCTCTGTTAGGGACTAGTTAGAGGCTTTAAAAAACAATGTCGCCTCTTCTTGGCAAAGCTCTGGATTAGTCTTTTATATGCTCCCCCCTTGCAGAAAGAAAGACACATTATAACACTCAATCTTCTTTTTTTTCTTTTTTTCTTTGTTTCTCCCTAAACACAGCTGACATCTGGGTGCTCACTTTGAATTTTCTGTGCAAATATCCAACCCCTGACTTCTTGTTGAATTCACAGCAGTGCCAAACTGCTCCCATCCCCAGTGTCTTATACCCTGTACCCACACCCGTCCTATACCAGGGCAAGCCACACAAGGCAGCGTCATAGAATCATTGAGCCATAGGATGGCTTAGGTTGGAAGACGTCATTGAGCTCTAACCCCACTGCTATGGGCTACATTGTCCCAACCCAAGTTCAACACCCTGCAGTTGGCCTTATTGATCTTCATTGGGTTTTCATGGTCCGCTTTTCCAGCCTGTTCAGGTCTCTCTTGATGCCACCAGTTCTTTTTGTTGTGTCAACAGCACCACTAGGGGTCATCTGAAAGGCTGAGAGTGCACTTGATCTCATCATGCATGTCACTGAATATAGACCTTGTGCTGCAGATATACACTAACCACTGTGCTTGTTGCTTCCCTTCTTTAAGGGATGGCCATAGTAATTGGGCTCTACTTCGAGGAACTAATGAAAACAAAATAAAACTGGGACTCAGAGGTTAACTACCAGATCTAAATGAGTATGGAAATACTTAAGAATAATGGGATTTTCTTTTTTTTTTTTTTTTTAATCTTGGTTAATGGAGTAACAGGGTTTTGAATGGATTCTATTAAAAATAAATGTGTCACTTCCGAACCTGGGGAGGCAATTATAGATTATTTACTTGGTATTGTGTTCGTCTTGGATGAGTCCCTCTTGCAGATCTTCCTGGTGCCTGGTACATGCACAAAGGAGTGCTCAACCCAACAGGGCACATACTTTTCTATGCATCTCACAGTTCCCAAAAGCCAGACTGGATCATGCTGGGAGATCTTTTGGATTTATCACATGCTAAATCTTATTTCGGTTGTGGATAGAAAAGGGAAGTGCTCAAATTGTTTGACTTCAAAGTTGGAAAATTTCTGTTTCCATATTTATCATCATTTGGGCACAAGTTGCTTTTGTAATCCTTAAACCTAGCAAAATACAGCTGTCTCCTGTAAATTAAAGCTGCAGAAGAAGTGATTTCCACCAGCAGTCTCTTTCCCAACTGCATCCCTAGAAAGGTTTTAGGAAGGGTGAGGACAGAGTTTGGAAATCCTGTTTGCATTTGCTTCTTTTCAGAAAAAAATTCCATCGGGGTCGGTAAAACGCACTTGTTCCTTTTATTTTCAGAAGCAGGATTGGAACTTTGGGGTTAGAACTAGATGATCTTTGAAGTACTTTCCATCCCAAGCCATTCTACAATTCTATCAGTGTTTCTACAGACTCCTTTATTTCAGTTTCTGTCTCCTAAACTGAGCATTGCCGGGCACTGGGTTGCTTCATAGAACAGTTTTGGAGTCTCAACCTCAGCCCCTCAAAGGTGAAACTAATCTCTCGCGCTGCACTGAGGTATCAAGTATGGCATGAAACAGATGTTTTTGGTGAAATTAGGTTTGTTTGTGGTATGGATGTTGGGTCTTCAAGACAGAGAGTAAAACAACAGGTTTCCAGGCCTGTGTCCCTCTCAAGTGACTTCAGCTGTGTTTCTAAATCCCAATTCCTTGTGAGTGGAACCTCATTTTGCACAAAGTCTTATACCTAATGTGTTGCTCATTTGACCAAGAAGTCCTTTAGGAAAGGATGGAGCAAATGTATAACTAAGTTGAAAAAGAGAGAAATACTCTGAATTAGAGCTAGGCTGCAAGTAGTGCTTGTCTTGGGAAAGGGCATGGGAATAACCAAGGATTTAGAGTTTTTCACACCAAGGGCATAATCATCCTGTGTCAATTGCTTTGTGGGATGGTGCAACCTTTCCCAACTCGTTTCATCAAACGAAAGGATGCCTTAGGGACTGGAAACTATCTGCAAGGCATTGCCTACGTTGTATAACACTGCAGCTGTGCTCACAAGTGGTTTTCTTACTTCTTAATGGGTTTCTGCTCATCAGCATTGACTTGCTGACTGGGTGCTCCCACCCAGTTGTGTCTTAAGCTGAAATGTTTTACTTAGTGTTTATAATGGGCAGAGAGCTCAGTTCCTAGAGGATTTGCTGATGAGAGGTAATTCATTAGCCGGGATTTCTTTCCCCTCTTTTGTGATCGCCTCTCCTTGCTTTCAGGCAGCTTTCAGAGTATCAAAGAAAAGCAGAATATCCTTAACAAGGAGGTTTATGCAGATTAAAAGTTGGAACTTTGAGCTGTAGATCAGCATTTTTGAAATAGAACTGTATGGTCTGTTGCAAGAACACAGGTGGAGAAATTGGGAAGTTGGTGCCCAGGTTAAGTGGAGACGTCATCTCTGATTCTGGGATGGTTTCAGGTGCTGGCACTCCAGGTCTGAGTTGGGCTGAGCACTTCTGTCTTTCCCTGAGATGACTCTTAAGACTTTTTTGGGAAGATTTGCCTTTGTTCTGCAAGGCAGAGTTGTAGAATCATAGAACCATTAAGGTTGGAAACGATCACTAAGATCATCTGGTACAACCGTCAGTCCTCTGGCTTACATCCAAAGCACCCTAAATGGTATAGAATCTTCGGGATTTAGGCTTGCTGCTGCTCTTCATTTGCTTGTGAGCATCTTGAAATGCATTGTGGAAGCTGAAAAAACACTTCACACTCAAATCATTAACTCCTTTAAAACAAAACAAAAAAAAGTCACTGTCTAAACTGAAAAAAAAAAAATAAAAGATCAATACAGTTGGATTATTGTGCAGGTACAGAGATGGAATGCTTACTCAAGCATGTGGGGTAGATCACAGAATCATTAAAGTTGGAAAAGACCTCCAAGATTGCCAAGTCCAATCCCAACCTGTCCCCACCATGCGCACTAAACCATGTCGCTCAGTGCCACATCTCCACATTTCCTGAACTCCTCCAGGGTCAGTGACTCCATCACTTCCCTGGGCAGCCTATTCCAGTGCCTGACCACTCTTTTCAGAGAATACATTTTTCTTAATATCCAACCTGAACCTCCCATGGCATAACTCAAGGCCATTACCTGTTATGCAAAAGGCAAGGGGTCCCAAAACTGAGGACGTATCCTGCTGAAGGTGACTCAGAGATAAAACATGGTGACATTAGGGGCTGAGGCAGGTCTCCAAACCCCTTTGGTTTCACTCACTGCTGCTTGTTCTGTCCTGGGACATCTGTTTTTTCCTGTATAAAATGTCCTATGGGGCCGTGAGGTTTCCGATGTCACCATTCCTTTGGTCCATCCACATTTCCCAATTGCCAGCTGGAGAAATTCACTCTTTTTAGCCCAGTTGAACAGGCTGGAAAGAAGAAATCTGCTTGGGAATACAGGTTGCAAAATTGCTCATGCTGTATTTTCAACTAGTTTTAAAGCAGTTCTTAACCTTTGGAAGTGTTTTTTATAGGGCTGGTAGTCCCACCTAACAGTGGAGCATTTTGAGAATATTTTTCGTGGCACTGAGTATTTACAGTGTCACTGATTTTTCACCTGACAGTGACAGCTGCTTGAGTGTTGTATTTAATTTCTGAATCCCTACCCTCCCAAGAGATTAGTAATGGTTTTTTGTTGTTTTTCTTTTCTCCTTCCTCTTTCCCCAAATGTTTTTTGCTACAAATGCTCCCAGCATCTCCCAGCTCCTTAGTAGCTCAGTCACAGAAATTTTGCTGTGCCGGTTGCTGGTGTGAAAATTGGTATTTAAAGAAAAAAAAATGCAAAAAAGCCAAGTGGCTGAATGGCAGCTCCGTGCTCCGTAGCAATGACCCTAATCACTTCCTATTAGCTACCAACGGCAAGAAAATCACGGGACCTCCATCTGAGCTGCAGCCAACTGCTGTTGGCAGCTGGGCTGCCCCCACCGAGCACCAGGGGAAGGCTCAGGACACACAGAAAAAAAAAGCAAATGGGTTCATGGGGGCAGAGAGGTCGTTTTGCTTGGCAAGTGCTCGAGCTTCATTTTCAGCTGATTAATTCTTTCCAGGCTAAGCAAACATTGAGCTCACTTTCAGGCAAAAAGATGGATCCATCTGGTTCTTCTTGGCGTGAGAAAAAAAAAAAATGTTTATAAGGGGCTGGAAGAAACTCCTTGATTAGTTATTGCAGAACAATGTGTTGCTGTGTGCCCCTATTTGATACTCCAGGTCCTAGAAAACATGGGGCTACAGAGAGCAAAGACGACATGGCTCTCTCTTTGCAGTGCTTTAATCACAAGTCTTGTGAAAATTCTGTTATTTCAGTGCTGACATGAGAAGTGAAGGTTTTATAGAATATGATGAGATGTTGGAACAGGCTGCCTAGAGAAGTGGTGGAGTAACCATCCCTGGAGGTTTTTAAGGAAAAAGGTAGATACAGCACTGAGGGACATGGTTTAGAGAGAATGGCGAGGATGAGTTGGGGTTAGACTAGATGATCTCAGTGGTTTTTCCAAGCTTAAATGATGCTGAGTCTGTGGGATTTGAGAGCAGAATGGTGAACCCAGGACATATGAACATGACATTTTTCATATGTGATTTCTATATGGGTTTTTAAGGTTGGGTATGAGGAAAAATGTATTCTGCAAAAGAGTGATCGTTCATTGAAACAGGCTGCCCAAGGAGGTGTTCAGGAAATGCTGAGATGCAGTACTCAGGGACATAGTTAGTGGACATGGTGGGGATGGGTTGATGGCTGGACTTGGATGATCTTGGAGGTCTTTTCCAACCTTAACCATTCCATGATTCTATGACTTATCTCTAACTTAAGAACTTTGAATGTCTCTAGCCTAAGTATTTCTAAATGATTTTTTTTTACCATTCATAGCTCCTAAAAATAATGTGTTTTTTATTAATTTTTGGATTTACTCTCCTGGGTAACCACTTTTGTAGAATCATTAAGGTTGAAAAGGCCACTAACATCCAGTCCATCCCCTCCATTCCGACTTATCACAGAATTGTAGGGGTTGGAAGGGACCTCTAGAGACCACCTAGTCCAACCCCCCAAATCTTGTCCCTCAGTGCTGCATCTCCACATCTCATGAACATCTCCAGGGATGATGAATCCACCACTTCTTTGCAACCCATTGCATGGCCTTTACCATTCTTTCTGAGAATAAATATTTCCTAATACCCAGTCTGAACTTTACTTCTGGATGAAGTTGTAAGTAGTGCTCACACTGTAGGTTTTGCACAGCTTCTTGTTTGCTGGATCTTGGCATTATTGCACCAAGCCCAGGGCTGGGAGCTGGATCTGCCCCGTGTCTGACCTTGGCACCATCCCACTTTTGTGGGACTGAGCTCTTGGAGAAGCTGGGAACCCTCTGGGGTTGCATGAACATCTGCGACTGGTGCCTTCCCACTCCCTAGTCTGTCCATCCATCTCTGGTTCTGCCCATTGGAAGGAGGATTTGCAGAAGGGCACAGGGAGGTCTGCAAGGTCACAGCTGTTAAAGCTGGGAAAGTGAAAATAAGGGCAGAGGGGGTTCCCAAACTTGGCACAAGCACCATAGCCACCTGTCCGGAACCATCAGTGCTCTTACAGCTTGGAATATGTTTTGATTACAAATAATTTCCTGTGGTTTTAATCCATCCCCATGGAAAAATCTGGATTTAATAATTGTTTCTCAAATTATTTTGGGTGAGTTTGGGTTTGGGTTGCTGCAGGCAACCTGGGACTTGCTGACATTTCTGCTGAAATGAAAACAAATATATGAACGGAGGCTGCAAAGGAGAACCCTCCACTGAAACTCCAACCTCCTGTCGTTTAGTGAAATTTTATATCTATAAATGTTTTATGGCTTGGTCACCATGAACCCTAACATCAGCAGCATCTTCTCCAGCTGTGCAGAGGGACCTTAAATCTTGTTGTAAATTGCATTTGAAATGCATGAAGAAAAGGGGGCAGAGGGCAAAAATTATTTTTGGCATGGGAAGGAAAGTTCTTGGTGGGAGCTGTGTACAGGAGTGAGGTGGCAGGAATTGTTTCCTGTTCCCTCCCACTAACAAAGTCCTGATCTCTTCTACTCTTACAACAACCAGCTGGGTTTCAGTGCAACCCAGGGCTCAGCATGGCTGTGGAGTGGGACAAATGGGAAGACGCTGGGAAAAAATGCCAAAAGATGTAAAAAAAAAAAAAAAAAAAAAAAAAAAGCAACAACAACAACAAAA
>VXAB01007342.1:0-45052 GCA_013399175.1 Odontophorus gujanensis | reverse complement strand
AAGTGGCTTTCCTCAGGGATGGTACTGGCACCAGTGCTGTTTTACATCCTTGTAGGTGACATGGACAGTGGGATCAAGTGCACCTTCAGCATGTTTGTAGATGACACCAAGCTGAGTGGTACAGTTGACAAGCTAGAGGAAAGGGATGCCATCCAGAGGAACCAGGACATGCTTGTGAGTTGGGCCCATGCCATCTTCATGAAGTTCAGCAGAACCAAGTACAAGGTCTTGCACCTGGGTCAAGGCAATCCCAAGAACAAATTCAGGTTGAGCACTGAGTGGCTTGAGTGCAGTCCTAAGAAGTAGGATTTGGGGGCGTCAGTTGATGGAAGAACCAGTATGAGCCAGCAGTGTGTGCTTGCACCCCAGAAGGCCAACTATATCCTGTGTTGCATCAAGAAAAGTGGGACCAGCAGGTCGAGGGAGGTGATTCTGCCCCTCTACTGTGCTGAAATACTGTGTCCAGTTCTGGGGCCCCATACACAAGAAGGACATGGAGTTGATGGAGCGGATCCAGAGGCGGGCCATGGCAATAATCAGAGGGCTGGAACACCTCCCTTTTGGGGATAGGCTGAGAGCTGGGGCTCTTCAGCCTGGAGAAGAGAAGGTTCCAGGTGGACCCTACAGAGGCCTTCCAGTAATTGAAGGAGGCCTACAGGAAAGCTGGGGAGGAACTTTTTATAAGGGCATGAAGCGACGCAACAGCCACTGACATTCATCAACACTTACTGAATGCTTATGAAGACCAAACAGTGGGAGCACAGTGAGGCAGCGGTGGTATTTTTCAGCTGTGATGATCATGACAGTCATCTCTACTGGTGCAGATTTTTATGATTGTGGCATTTTATCAGTTGTAGTTTGGAAATATATGGGAGGCATTGCTTTTGGAGGACCAGCCCAAGATGATTCCTGTTCACTCACTGTGGCCCAGGCAAATCAACAGGTTGGATACCCATGTCCAAGGTCA
This sequence comes from Odontophorus gujanensis, assembly GCA_013399175.1. Lineage (NCBI taxonomy): Eukaryota > Metazoa > Chordata > Aves > Galliformes > Odontophoridae > Odontophorus > Odontophorus gujanensis. The sequence continues at coordinate 44,085 of VXAB01007342.1, read as the reverse complement.
TCCAGTCCAACCACCAACCCATCACCACTTGTGGGGGAAATAGAAGAAGGATGACCCCACAAAACTTCTCTTCACCTCTTCCCTATGGATCAGAACCCAATACATAGGTTTCCATTGAGCCCTGCTGCCTGACTGAGTTATTAGTTTTCTGTAATTAAAATGTATCAACTGTTCTTGCTGCTAGTGGTATTATTATCATTACTATTTCCTGCATCAGAAAAAGAGTATTAAAAAGGAGCTGTCTCTGGAAAAAGCAATTACGCTGTGTATTTTTGGAAAACAAGGAGTGAAAGCCTTGAATAGGGTCTGGCTGAGTATTTCCTGGCTTCTCTCCGTGTTTTAGAGGCTCTGTAGCCCATCACTGAGGGTGGTAGCGCACTGCTGAAGGATTAAGCATTAATGTCCCATCCCACATGGCTATGGCACCCGGTCCTGCCTATCTCTTATGCTATGAAAGCTCCATTTCAGCTAATCAGAATTAAACCGTAATGAACTTTGTCCAATCATCTGAACTAATGGAGGTAAAAGGAATCTAATTAATGGGACAATGGTCCCCTGGTCTTCCCGGTATAATTACTGATCTGCTGCAGCATTAGAGCAGCATGTTGGAAAGCTGTGTATTAGGAGCTGTCAGCATTTCCATTCTCCATCTTCGCGTAAGCGGTTTAGTTTGGTTTTGGGTTTTAGTTTGAATGTTGACCTACCTTGAAAACAGCTTCATCTGGACTATCGCGTCTTCTTGAACAGTTCTTTTGTCTTTCCTCCAGGCCACTGTTCCATTGGAGAATTTTTTACACTGTTAGGACTTTACTGGATAGCTTGATTAACTTTTGGACACTTCAGAAAATCCATTGATGACCCAGTTCTGGTGGGATCAGACCCCTTCCTGTGGAGAAACTGAGCAGGATGATTTGAGTTGGGCTTTCAGGTGGTCAAGCAGAGCTGCTTTAAGCTGGGCTTGAACAGAAGGTGGATTTCTGAAGCATGAAGAGGTGTGTAACCCTTTGGAAGCCATGGAGAAGAGCTGTGCAAGGAGCTGAAGCAGAGATTGAGGAAGAAGGGAGAATAGAAGTTATGAGTTATAAAGGCAGCATTTCAGAAATTGGGAAGAATCTGGACAGAGCAGCCAACCTCAACAAAAACCTGGCTTCATCCATACCCTAACAAGAGTCCCAGTTGTGGGTCACTGGGGGAAAGCACAGTGATGCATAGAATTCCCTGTGAAACTCAAATCTTGGCAAACTGAATGCAGTCATCTTGGCCAAAAACCCTGGTAGGGAGATCATGAAGGCAACCAAGCTGTTGTCAACCGTGGGATGAGAACAGAATAGGAAGCTATTGCCCACCAACCTTTAGGAAAGAGAGAGCCACAAGAAGATGAATGATTGAGACCGTGGGAGCTGTTTGCTGTCAGGAATGATGATGAAACATTAATTACAGGCAGAAGCTGCATCCTGCTGGGAACAGTATTGTCCTACTAGCAGCCCAGGGAAGATGCATTTAGCTGATGGAGCTGGGAACCTTTGCTTGGGTGTAAGTGCGGAAGGAAAAGCTGAATGAAAACCTGTTCATTTATCTAGGGGAAGGGTTTATGGCAGGAAGTGAAGTGGGTGGAATGTCTCTCACAGGGTATGTATGATATGAAGGGAACCTATAGGGCATTGAAGTAGATTTGGCCAGTTTCTGACTATGTCTAGCAAGTCATAAGACTTACAAGAGGGGTTGGAAGTGATTTTAAGAGTGCTGAAATTGAAATTGAAACTGAAGTTCACCCTTGGGCCGGTATGACCCTCGTGCATCAGTGAAATCTTATTTAGCCTTGTTTTGGGGAGAGAGGTTTCAGTGCATCTGGTAATGTATGTGATCTTAAAATAGAGCTGTGACTGTAACAAGTGATGGCTTTTTGCTTGTCCCTCTGTCACCAGCACCTGATCACTCAATTCCAGTTACATTAGAAAAGGAGATGCCAATTAAACTCCTGGCATTAGCAACGCTTTCAAATTTAACAGGAGAACTCTCTTGTTATCCCCAAGTAATTAAACCCTCAGTCAATATCCGTGTGCAGTAATCCTCTCTGGCTGTACTGGATAGTTCTGCAAGTCAGGAAAGCTGCTGTGGGATCAGCTCAGAGCCACTGCTTGTGATGAATTGGGAGTCAAACTGTGGCCCAGGTTAGCTTCTGAGATATCCCACTGTGAAATGTTGGTACTCAATGGCATCGTTATCTGACCCTCTTTCAGTAATATCCCATTTTTCTGATGCTCTTTTGCACTTGATGAGGCTGGTAGGAAGCTGTCATGCTTGGACCACCTTCCACCATCATTCGTGCTGGTACTTAGGGGTTTTTCTTCTTCTCATTTGCAAACTCTTTAAAGCAGGAATGCGTCTTGTAGTTTGCAGAGGGAAGAAATAAAGCCACTCAGGCTGCTGAGCTGCTGTGCTGGGAGTATGGTGATGGGATAGGTGCAGAAGTGGGTGCAGACTTAGCACTCTGACCATTGTGGCTCTTCAAACTCAGGGTATTCAGTGATTCTGTGATTTATGTATCATGACGTCCCTATTTGCATGGGAGAGAAGGTAAAAATTGTATAAAATCATAGAATATCCCAAATTGGAAGGGGTCCAACAAGGACCATTGGGTCCAACTCCTGGCTTCACGTGGCATCACCCAGAATCCAAACTGTGTGTGTGAGAGCGTTGCCCATTTGTTGCTTGAGCTCTGGCAGCTTAGGGCCATGACCACTGTCGTTGTGAGCCTATTCTATGCCTGACCACCCAGAAAGGTGAAGAGCCTTTTCCTAACACCCAGTCTGACCCTTGGCACAGCTTTGTATCATTTCTTGGAGTCCTTCCCAGCATCAAGAAGGAGTGTGCTATCAGGTAAAAGTGCTTTCCAAGAACTTTAAGGCATTTATAAATGAGAACAGAGTTGTTCTAAAGGCAGCTTGCAGCATTACCATGAATTGTCAAAATACACAATTGAGGCTGTACGTGACACCACCAGGAGCAGCGCTAACAGCACAAATATTGCTGACGCAGTAGAAAGCCTGCTGACATGCTGCTGTCTTGCATAATAGTTGAAAATGAAGGGACTAGAGAGGAAATGCAGTTGTTGGGAGGCTGAACATGTCACGGGACATTAAAGGTTATTTGCTTCTTTCAATTTGTTTTTGCTGCTCAAGCCGTTAACCTCTGTGGTGCTCTTTGGTGGTTATTGACCAACAAGTGATACTGTAAGTGGATCAGCCTCTGGGTGGATGTTGACACTGAGCCTACTAGCTCCTTCCTTTGCTTTTCTGCAAAAAAAGGGGGAATCTTTACACCTTTTTAAGTGGAAGAGGGGTATTCCTACATGACATGAGATTTTGGATTTTAGTGTAGTTTTGTGTTTTGCCTTACTGAGTCTCCCACCAGTCTCTCAAAACAGTTTAGGGCTCTTGCCATGAATGCAGGAGGCTCTTGTTTGGTTTCTTTGATTAACTAAGTAGGGAACTTTTGCCCTCCTTGAGGTAATAACTGCGTCTTCTCTGCATCTTGGGAGGTCATTATGTGATTTAAGAGCTTTCTCTGGCACATGACTTCACCCTCACTACGTGGCCAAGACAGTGGAGCTGCTAAGCGTGAAGCCTTGGCTATGATTTTTTGGGAAGCCACAGGGAAATGAAAGGGAATGTGGAGGTGAAAGGCATTCAAGAAAAAAAAAAAGGGATTAAATCCAGTGGGGTTACAATGCATAGCCAGGAAATCCCTGGAGAAAAGGCAGTGCAAGGCTTTGCTCTGCTCCTACTTGGAGCAATTGAGGAAGGGAGACATGAGCCAGCTCCTGGCTTGCTTATGAATCACGTGCAGCCCAAACTGTATCTTCTTCTGCAGGCTTAATTTGGCCTTTTTATGGCCTTAATGCTTCAAGTTTTAATCTTCAACTTGGAGCAGGATTTATGATGTTGGGCACGTTTCTTTTCGCAGGCTGTGTGGGTGTGAGGGAAGACCAGTGTGGCTCTTGTATGGAGCAAAAATTTAAAGTATTGGCTGAAATATGAGGTTTTGAATGAGTTTTGCAACCTGAGGGAGGTGCTGCTGAGTACTTGGGGTGATTTTAGGGTTGGCATGGAGGGAGCTTGTGTTGGGTCTGGAACTGTCCCCAAATAGTTAGGGTGAGCTCACGGGCTCTGATGTGAACCAACAGCTTGAGTTTGAGTGTGCATCACAGGAGGCCTTGCTTTGGAGAGGTAGTACCAACAGTAGAGTTGATAAGCTTGAAAACTGCAGACACTTTTCAGAGCCCAAAGATGCTACTAATAGAGATGGTTCCTGCATTATGGACACAGGGACTTTGTGTGGATCTCATCCCCTTCCTGGTTTTTCAGCTTCAAAGGAGGAAAAGAGGAGAGAAACTGGGGAAAAACAAAGCAAAGAATGATGTTGAAAACAGGTGATGAACCCCAAATAATTTCTTTTTCATCCTTCTCACATCAGTTGTTCCCAGTCAGGAGTGAGGGCTTTCTTCATTCATATTGTCGTTGTCTCTCTGTGGAGCTGATCTCCAGGTACTGGATGGATACCAGGGATGGAAGCTTTGGGGCTTTGCCTCCCAGATCCTAAATGATCCTGTGATTCACAAAGCTTTTAGTTCTCAAAACACTGGCTATTGCCGATGCTGCCCCAGTCATCATTTCCCATTGCACTGCCCAATCCTACCTTCTCAATGAGAATCAACGCAGTTGCTTCACTCTCAGCTTCATTTTGTGTGAAAAACTGGACTCTACTCCTACAAATAATGCCCATCGGTTTAGCTCAAATTTGTCCCTAAGTTTTGCAGCCCTTTAGGAAGACGCCTCAAAGAGGTTGTGATAATATCTTCAGTCTTAGGTCTGAAGCCAACATCTTTCAATTATATGGAGAAAATGTTAAACACTGTAATACATGGGGAAAATAACAATTACATTGTTTGCAGTCAATTCTGGTGATCTGCAGAGTTGCTGGCAGCCCCATTATTTCAACCCTTGTTGTAGCATCGTGCCGTCACAGCTCATGTTGATTTAATTGCTGAGGTTCATCAGGATTTAATCCAACAAGGTGGAAACCTTTGACCTAAATCACCAAGTCTAGTCTTGTTTCACATCTATATCCACCAACTGTTTCTGGGGGAATCTTTGTTACTGTTGGTTGGTTGGTAACTGTTGTAATATACTTGCAACTATAGGAGGATTTGTAAGATTCATACATCTTTATTTAGGCAATTGTGTGGATTAGTAGGTATTCATTGAGGTTCATACTTTTTCTCAGGTTTTGAAAATGGTAAATGAGATCTGTGCTAGATTATTTTTTACCTGATGTCAGCATCAAACTGCATTTGAATGGAAATTCAGGTTTCATTTAACTGAACTCAGAGTGTTTTTAAGTGTTTGTTGGGTTTTCTGAATTGTGCTGGGTGCCCAGGAAGAAAATCTGAGCTGTTGGGTGCTCTTAGTTGTTCTTAGTTATAACTGGTTATTGAAGATAGAGATTTGTTTATCAGTAAAAGGATTTATTGCTGTTTACCATATTTTCAAATCTAATGGATTCCCTGGATTAAAAGACACGTGTTTTTCCACTTTTCAATTTCTGATCAAGTTTTCAACCTCAAATATGAGTTGCTGAACTGAATTATCTGAATAATGAAAATCAAATTATTTTTATTAATATTAGGTCTTGAAGTGGGTAGTGTTTATTTGAGAACTGCCATTTTTTAGTTATAAGAAGAAAGCAATAATGTGCATATCTGATGTGAAAATCAAACATTTTAGTGGTATCACTTGTTTTTCCTTATGTATTTACATGTGAGCAGTACTCAAGTTGCAAGGAGCTTGGAGCACTGCTGGGGTATGGGAGGAGCGCTACTGAACCCAGATCCTGTTTTGTTCTGTTACATGCTAAGGAACAAGGATATTGTGGTTTTTTTTCCCAGAAATATTGTGTTTCTTACCCAGATCAACCCTTTGCATTGCCACCTATGGGGCTGTGTTGGTGGATTCCCTCCTGCCTGGCCCTGCAGCACACTCTTGCCCTGTGTCATCCACTCTTTCCTTGGGAACCAAATGCCAGCATGTAAATGCGATTTCTTACTATGTAAGGATTACTTAAAAAAATAAATAAGCTAAGCCTAAATAAGATATCCAGAAGTAAAAGAAAACCATCCTTTAAGAGCCACTTGTATTGCCGTGAGCTCCAAGAAATCCTCTCCGTTTCAGCTGGCTGGAGTGCCGTTGGGATGCTCTTACCCTGCTCTCAGTTTTGTATTAAATTTAAATACATCAGACAGTCTGGTATTTCAAATTTAGGTGAGTTTGTGTGTGCTTGTTTGGGTTTTGATGAGTGTTGTGTATGTGTAGATAGCATGTGGATGTTTAAGCTGAGCATTTGCTCACTCTGATGAGAATTGTCCTTTCTCACTTCCCAACTTCTTAAATTGGAAATCTCTTTTTTTCTTTTTATTAGTGTTTATTTAAGAGGAAGTGAATTTCAGTAGTGTTTGCTGTCTGCTGAGTGAAGTTTCAGTGGATTTCTTCCATTTCAAGCAGCTGTACTGTGTTTGGAAGCAAGGAGTTTGGACTCATTTGGTCCACTTGTCTCTTCAGACTTACTACTTTCTTGGAAGAAATGACGCATTTGCAGTTGACAAATGCTGTGAAGTTGCTCTTGCGAACGTGCAAAGAAGTGTTTCAATGCTTAACTGTGGGAAAGGGAAAGAGAAAGGGAAAGGGAAGAAGGAAAGAGAAGGGAAGGGAAAAAGGAAGGGAATGTGAAAGAGAAAAGGAGAAGGAAAAATAAAGGAAAGTAAAGGGAAAAGGAAAAAGAAAAGGAAGAGGTGGGGAGAAGGGAAAGGGAAAAGGAAAAGGGAAGGGAAAAGGAAAGAAGGGAGAGAGAAAGAGAAAGAGAAGAGAAAGGGAAAGAAAGGGAAATAGAAGAAGAAAGAGAAGGGAAGGGGAAAAGGAAGGGAATGTGAAAGAGAAAAGGAGAAGGAAAAATAAGGGAAAGTAAAGGGAAAAGGAAAAAGAAAAGGAAGAGGTGGGGAGAAGGGAAAGGGAAAAGGAAAAGGGAAGGGAAAAGGAAAGAAGAGAGAGAGAAAGAGAAGAGAAAGGGGAAGGGGAAGGGGAAGGGAAAAGTCAAGACTTGGTCAGAATGAGTATTTATGAAGTTGTTGCTTGAAATCACTGGACTCGGACAAAGTTTCTGCTACTTCTAGTTGGACTGGATGACTTTTACAGGTCCCTTTCAACACAAACAATTCTGTGATTCAAAGGATGTGTGGGAAGAGCCCAGGTCTCCAGCTGCAAACTGTTCTATTAGCCCAGGGCTATTCTGCACCCAGAATGTTTTTAGTGCAGATGCAGAGATTTCACCATCAAACCTGGCTCTGGTGTTGATGTTGGATCTCCAACAACTGCTATACTGTTTTTAAACATTTTTCTAGTATCTTTCTGCCCCCTTTTCATTAGAAAATTTTATTCCCCTCTCCACCTCAGGGTGGGGGAAAGACAACCCTCAACCTTGTGTAGTCAAGGTTATGGCGATAAATTCTGTAGCATTGTCACTTCTATTCGGAGTAAATTGGCTGGCCGCTTTTGGGCTGAAGGGAAGATAATTTGCTGTAGTATTTCAAATGGATTAGAAATGGATTTGAAGGGAAAGTTCATGCCTCCCATTACAAAGGCTAGAAAGAAGACTATCTTAAGGCACTGTTCACACTCTGGCCTTCATTATCCACGCTTAATACCTTTCCTATTTTCCAGCGTTAATGAAATTTCCTGCCGGAGCGGGTCTTCTGGACGGACGGGAGAACTCTTTAGATCCGAGGGCTTGTGCTGTAGAAAGGGAATTACAAGCCCCTCGTGTCAAGAGCTGGCGTATTCTTCAGGTCCTTGGCCTGGCTATTATCTCATTAATTTTATCCTCTCTTCTCAATACAGTTCATTTCCAAAGGCCGTCCTTTCCATTAGGGTAACAATTCAGTGCAGTGCCGTGACACCACCAGGAATGAAAAGAGACGAGAGGTTTTGTGAGGCTCTGTTGGTGACATCTCTTGGTCCAACAGTGACTGTCCCCAGGGTCGGTGTCACTGCCAGTGGGCGAAGGTGACGCTGGTGGAGCGAGGTTGTTGGGACTAGAACTTTCCATAGGATTGGACCATTGAGTTTCACAGTGTCTCTAAATGGGCTTAGGTTATGCTTAGAGTTTTCTATGTAAATCATATTTTACCTTCAAGTTTGAATCTAATAGAGCTTCTGGAAGTAAATAGCAAAAGTTGCCAGAGCTCAAGTTCAGCAGCTGAAATTCCCTGCGAAGCATCTCCTGGAGAGCAGCATCTCCAAGTCTGTGCATTTTCATGGTGTGAACACAGGAACTTTGGGCAATGTGGCTTGGAACATGGGAGTTTTGGGCTGAGAATGTCACCAGCTCATTGGTTTGGGAGCATTCCCCGCCAAGCGATCATAAAACAACTGAAGCAGTAATGCAACCTCCTGGCACCTTTCCTTCTGTCTGTCTGTCTCCTGCAGGGGAAACAGCTGTAAAGGTTATTGGAGCAGATTACAACTCCTTTTGAGAAGTCGTTGCATTTTATTTTTTGTTTTTCTTCCCCCTACTAACTTTGACTTTATAGAAATGAGTTTCCAGGTGAGGAGCCGGGGTTGTCCCCATGCCGATGTTCCCACACAGAATCACTCACAGGAAGGAAGTGGGGGTGACCACCCTTTGGGTGATGAGAACCCAACTCAAAACTCAAACCCTAACCCTTAAATCCTAACCCCTAAATTCTAACCACGTGCCTAACCTTAACCCCGAACCCCTAAACCCTATGCCTAACCCAAACCCCCTTTCCTAACCCCTAAACTCTAACTCTATGCCTAACCCCTAAACCCTAACCCTAAAGTCTGAACCTTAACTTTTGTTTTGTCCTGGTGACTTTACTTTCAGGCAACCTCAATAATCACTTTTCTACAGAAATGCAAATTGGAGGAGGTTCAACACACATTACTGGGTGCAGGGCAAAAATCCTAGAAAAGTCTCTGCAGGGGAGTGTGGGATCAGTGGTCCTTTTGTGCATAACAGTGTCCTGCTCCTTCTTCTTTTTTATTATTATTTTTTCTTTTTTTAATACTGGCTTACAACAGTATAAAATGTTTTAGAAAGTGCAACTCGCTGCTTGGTGCTTGCCGGCAACTGCTACCTGCTCTCTCTCTGCTCACATACATGGGGTCAGATGCCAGTGGGTAATAACTCTGTGATAAATGGTGACTTTGTAAAAGGGCCACTTTGACACTTGGAGTGAACACAAAAAAAAGTGAGAAAATAAATATCCAGAGCATTTTTGTGGGAACTGTGCTTTGTTTGACTAAATCCATCTTACAACCGTAGGACAGTTGGTTTTTTCCCCAATCTTTTTTTTTGGACCTCATGCATACTGAGCATGGGAGCATTTCTCTAAATCGGTGTTGTTCTGAGCAAGAATCTTGTTGCTTTCTACCACAGGGAAATGTTGGAGTCACCGTCCCTGGAGGTGTTAGAGAACTGTGGAGTTGTGTCACTGAGTGTCATGGTTAGCGGGCATAGTGGGGATGTGTTGAGGTAGGACTTGATGATCTTCTGGGTCTTCTGATCTTAATGGTTCTGTGATACCCAAACTGATGTTTGCAGTGTACACTGAAGTTGTGATGGTCATGTGCAGAGGGTCACATTTGTACCATCTTTAGGGTTTTCTAGACATTTGGTGTTGGATTTCCTTCAAAAGGAAGGAGGCTGCATCTGGTTAGTTCACAGTGGATTTTGTCAGGAGGCTTTCCTGGATCTTGGGCGATGCTTTTACCCTTTTGGGTTCAAATGCAGTTCTGTCCATGCCATTTGATGTCTCTCATCAGTGTGTTGTGTGTTTTTGTAGCAGATGGAGCTATGAGGCAAGATGTACCAACAACCAGATGTTTAATAAATCAGAGTAACGGCACAAGCATGAACTAGTTCTCATTGTGTCCCTATTCCTTTTGACCCCTTCTTCCAAATCCCTACTCTCTGCTTCCAAACCTTTCATCGAACTCTGCATTTCTAGTGATTTGTGTGCAAGGTGCCCAGCTTGGGAGAATCACTGAGGTTGGAAAACATCACTAAGATCACCAAGTCCAACCATCAGTCCTCCAGCTCTATGTCCATTCATAGAATCGTGGACTCATTAAGGTTGGAGAAAACCTCCAAGGTCATCACTTCAACTGTCAACCCATCTCCACTATACCCACTAAATCCTGTCCCTCAGTACCACATCTACCCTTTTCCTGAACACCTCAAGGGATGGTGACTCCACAGCATGACAACCAGCATGGCTTTATTAAGGTCAACTTCTGCCTGTCCAACCTAGTGTCCTTCTATAATGGCCTAACTGCACCAGTGACAAGGAAAGAGCCACTGAAGTCATCTGTCTGGACTTAAGTTAGGCCTTTGACATGGTCCTGCAAAACATCCTTCTCTCCACACTGGTAAGATAAGAACTTCATGGGTGGACAGTTTGATTGTCAAGGAACTGGTTGTGAGATTGTATCCCGAGAGTGGTGATCAGTGACTCCAAATGGAGATCGGTGACGAATGGTGTCCCTCTGAGGCCAATGTTGGGACCAGTACTGTTCATCAGTGACATCAACGTATGTATCCAGGTGGAGTCCTCAGTACTAGAGAGACATGGACCTCTTAGAGTGTTGGGTATAAGGAAAAAGATTTTTACAGTAAGTGTAGTCAGGCACTGGAAGAGGTTGTCCAGCAATGTGGATGACCCATCCCTAGAGACATTCAAGGTCAGGCTGGATGGGGTTTTGAGCAACCTGACCGAGCTGTGGGTATCTCTGTTCATTGCAGGGAAGTTGGACTATATGACCTTTAAAGGTCCCTTCCAACACAATCCATTCTATGGCTCTATGATCAGCCATTGCCACTGAGCATCCTGTGTCTCCTCATCCCATGTGGCTCCATTGGGAAGAGTGGAAGGTTTCATGTGCACTATGTACCTCTCAGTGAAGTGATGGAGTTACCATCCGTGGAGGTTTTAAAAAAAGGAATAGATGTCACATTATGTGACATGGTTTAGTGGTATGGTGGTGATGGGTTGGTGGTTGGACTAGATGATTCTAGTGGTCTTTCCACCCTTAATGGTTCTGTGATTTTATATGCTGTGTCTGCAGCGAGAGGATGACCATGGGAAGGTGTGTACAAGCCATCTTCTCGATAGAAACCTTTCTCCAGTTCTTGGGGTCTACACCAGCTGCAACCCCCCTGAGCTTTGCTGAGAGCTGCAAGATTGCAATGTGTCTGTTCCTCGTAAAATTTCAGGTTTTCTGCTCACCTCCTTCGCAAGGGCAGAGGTTGCCCAAAGAAAATGCTCCCAGTGCAGCAGAGCACTTCTTTGTCCCCATCCCCTCTGCAAATCTGGCAGTAATTCTCTGAGGTTGGTAGCCAGTGGCAACAGCCCTATTAAATGAATAGGCTGTCACGCTAAGCACTAAGAAATGTAACTATTACATTTTACAATTCTCTCTTTCTTTGCAGCACATGTTCATTTAAAGGTAATGCTCTCCAGGGTTTGCATTCTGCTGATAGGATAGCAGGCCTTAATTTACAGATATTCTTCAGTAATGCGCGGTTTATATACGTTCTGCTAATAGCATTATGAGCATAGTTTGTACTAATACAAAATTAGAGCTCTAATTTGCATAAACAAATTACTGTTTGGATTAGTGCTAAATGGTTAAGACGACTGATATTGGAGTAGATTTGATTTGGCTGGAACAGCTCTGTTTGCATAACAGCATATGTACAGCAATGAGCCGGATGGTGGATGGGGAGAGAGATGGCATTGTGCAGGAAATCAGGTTGGGAACCAGAAAGGGTTTTTGGTGACAGATGAGCCTGTCCAGGAGGGATTTGTCCCCAGGGTGTCACTTGAGAGCTTCTGAAAGCTGTCCTTTGCCTGTTGGAGCAAACAGACATTAGGAACAGCTCTAATGTGTGTGACTATAGCACAACTCTTGACCCATCGTCATTCTCACTGCAGAGCTAGGAGAGGGAATGTCCCCTCAAAGGGACTGCAGAGAGAAAGGGAGGTGGAGATGTGTCCCCAGTGCTGCAGAGGCTCCCAGAATTTGCTCCTGGCATTATGGGATGGCAGCATCCTGAAGCAGCTCATCTCATGCAAGGATATGGGAAAAGCCTTGAAGGAGCTGCTTTTGCAGAGGGCTGCAAAAATATCTGAGTGACTACTCCTCTGGCTCTTCTTGATGTAGCCATCATCAGGACCGTTTCTTCCAGCCCATTAGACAGCCCAGCACCATAGTGCTGAACAACACGATATTTGTGCACTCACCTGGATCCCTGTTCGGCTCTGCCAAGCTGCCCATTAAGAAGACACAAGCCAGCAGTGCAGGTGAAAGCTGTGCTTTGGGGTTGATGGGAAAGATCTGCAGAGTTTATGGACAAGCTCCTGTGTATGTTGTGGGTGGGACCTGATGCTCAGCACGTGGACAAGCGTTGCTGTGGGAAAACGGAGTGAAAAAAGTGGTTATTTGTGCAAGAGGGACGGGATATCATTTATAGAGTCTTTAATTACACCTATTTTTGATGTAAATAAATAAGGTCTGATTCCCCAGCTCCTATTTTTTTTACTCCCCAAAGGAAGAGTTTAACTGCTTGCTTCTGTATCACCTCCATCCCTGAGGAGCAACTCTGGGTTTGCTCACAACTCCTTGTGGTATCATCCTGACTTGATGCTTATCTTGGCTTTATCCTTTCCTTACAGGTCCCCCCAGGCAAGCTCAACACCCAAGAGTAGCAAATCCCAAGCCATACAGCAGAGGTGGAGGAGCAAAGGCTATCGCTGCATTGGAGGGGTGATGTACCGCGTGTCGGCAAACAAACTCTCCAAAACTTCCAGCACCCCTAGTCGGTACAGAGATCTGAGCACCAAGAGCCCTGGCAGAGCAGGTGAGCAGCAAGAATTTGTCCTAGTTTGTATCAAATATCCAGCAGTGCCTCAGCTTTAGTGCTGAGGTTGGCTTATAGCTGCTTGTTCCGTGGCATGGGGTTGGGACTAGATCATCGGTAAGGTCCCTCACAACCCAAGCCATACTGCGATCAGATGTTTCCAACCTGCATGCTGAAGCTCCTCATCTCCCTTGAGTTGCTGCGACACCTTATGACCTCTAAACGAGATCATAGAATCACAAAAGGATCATTAAGGTTGGAAAAGAATGTAAAGACTTTCAAGTTCAACTGTCAACCCATCACCACCGTGCCCACTCATGGGATCATGCAATCCTTAATGTTGGAAAGGACCTCCAACATCCCCAACCCATCCCCACCATGCCCACTGAACCATGTCCCCAAGTGCCACATCTCAAATTTCTTGAACACCAGCCTGCTGCAATGCCTGATGACTTATTCAGAGAATAATTTTTTCCTAATATCCAACCTGAGGTCCTTGAGAAGTTTTTAGGGGGAAAAAAACAACGTTCCTAGCAGCATTGCTGGCAATGAAACACAAAGGTAATGGACATCTCATCATTGCCAGCAGACATCCCCAAGCTCTTCTTGATTACAGTATGTTTTTGATTAACAGTAGCACTGAAGGGAAAATAATGTGAAAGAAACAGAAGCTTTAAGAAAGAACAAGTGAAGAATATTGAGTTTTTCTCAAGTTAGTGTGTACCACGTTTAGATCCACCCTGTTACAGTGCTTGTTTTTTTCAACCCTAAGGAGAATTGCTTAGTCTTGGGCAGCTTCAAGTAGCACCTTGAGGTTAAATATAGTTGATATACTCATCGAATTACATTCAGTATTGACCTAACAAAGCCAGAAGGGTCACTCTGCAGATAACTATGAGGCGGGCAGTTAGATGTGGTTACTGGCTTTACATTTAGCTTCAATTAAACATGTGTTTTAGCTCCTCTGGTACTTGATACCTCAAGTGCAGTTCCCAGGCAGAATCAGGTTTTTAATTATGCCTAAAGTGTTGTTGTTTTTTTTTCAAATTTATACCCGGATTGAATGTTTTTGCTCCCTATATTTACAATCCTTGGGGAAAGTTAAAGTGAGAAAGGAAAAGCCAATAGTTTCATGGTGTTTTTCTTTGTTGGAATGATGGAGGCAGCAGAGATAAGCGTGTTCATGAGTGATGCTGTAAAGGCAATTTAATGCCAAAGTTTTTATGTACAGTGGAAAAGTCTGGATGAAGAGAGGGAATAAATAGGACAGTGTCATCGGGAGCTGTGTATACCCCAGTTTGGGGTTTCCTGGGTAGCTGTAAGGAGATGTGAATGATAGATGTCCCATCTCCTTCATTTTGCCCCTTCTTACAGCCCACTCCTTTGAGATCCAGTGCTGGGAGGTGAATGGGTTATTCCTGTCACCCACCAGGTTCCATTAAACAAACCCACAAAGGAAAGGTTTATGGGAGGGAGGAAAAGAACTTTGAGCAGGGACAAGAATCCCATCAGTAGTGTCTGAATCCCTGTACTCCTGCTGCATTTCCATGGGACCAGGCACTTCTGAGTGCTTCTGCTGCCAGGGAACATGTTAAATTAAAAGCAATTGTAACGGGTACTGGAAATGGCCTGAAAAAATGAAATGCCCTTTAATGGAGATGAGACCATTGTAGCTCGTCGGGAAGAACCATCCTGAGTGTGGAACTGAGATTGAGGACCATCCCCAGGCACTGATTCAGTGCAGCAGACTGTTATTGGAGCAGCAAAAGATGGACAGAACCCTCAAGACATGACCGTGAAAGTTGTCAGATGGAGCAGATTCAGTTTTAGGGGACAGATTTCAGGACAGAGCAGCCAAAGACCCAGGGTCCTCCATTGTAGCAGGGAGGGCTTTTGAAGGATGAGAATTTTGAAGGAGTACATTGGGTTGGATTGACTGTGGTGTCTCCATTATTGGATTTTTTTCAGGGACGGTTCAGGTTGCAGAGGTTTTTTGGGTACGACTCAGGTATACTGGGTTTTGCCCTGCAAAAATTCATCTAACCACTGGAAAACAGCAAATTTGTGCTTAGGGAACTTTACAAAAAGGATGATGGACTCATCCTTGTCCATAAATATCCAGTGCTGGGCTGGGACCATGCAGAGAAACACAGTCCAGTGTGCAATTTTTGGAAGAGCCGAAGGAACGATGGGAGAATATAGTGCAAAACTTCTCCCCTTTTTAATCTTCAGTGTATGCTGGGGTAGCAGCGAGATGGGAAGTGCTCATGACAGTTTAATAGCTTGGGATTTACTTACGTCAGGTTATAATTCTGCTGTTCACCTGAATTTATTGGGTTGGTATTTTGTCTCTCTGTGCCCTGACTACGATCAGAAGTGCAAAGATCTATTTTTCACTTTGCGGAAATATTAGGAAATGTGGCAGCAGGACAGTGTGGAAAGTGTTTGATACATTGCAATTAGATGTGGCTTTAATTAAGCAAATGCAATAAGCTGGTTGAGC
Source organism: Odontophorus gujanensis (assembly GCA_013399175.1). Lineage (NCBI taxonomy): Eukaryota > Metazoa > Chordata > Aves > Galliformes > Odontophoridae > Odontophorus > Odontophorus gujanensis. Next base: position 28,589 of record VXAB01007342.1, on the reverse strand, counting down.
AAACCTTTCCCTCATTTCTTTCTACAATTGCTGCATTATTCGGACGCTTGAGGAAATTCCATGGAATTGGGGAAACAAGCAGAACATTCTGGCAACACAGCATTTCAAAAATAAATTTGAAAGAGGAAATAATAATAAAAAAAGAGAACTGCCCTGTATGAAATTGAAAGCAGCAGGAACAAAATTAAGGTTTGACATTGTCCGGAAAACAGCCCTGACCCCAATCTAGGCACAGGCAGTGCAGGCAGAGCTATTGCAGTCCATGATGTGGGTTCACCGCAGTGGAGTTTAAGCAACATGCAAGGCTGGTTCCTGCAAGGAAATCTTCTCTTTGTGACTTTGGATACCTAGGAAAACCCTGTAGCTTGTGCCCAAACATCCTCACCACTGCATCATGCCAAAGAATGTCCGAGCTCCAATAGCTTCTTCATCCCACTGTGACCTCAATCATCCTGTCTCCGTTCTGCAAAATGTGTTGGAGTGGGATGACTGAGGAGCCCAACCTAAAACACAAAGGTATGAGAACAGCTCAAGTTGGAACACTGCTTTACTGTGCTGTTTTTGATGTTGTTTGAGTTGGGTTCCTCGATCTTTGAGCTCAGTCTCTTGGTTCTGGGATTACTCAGTCCCTTTATTCCTTCAGATTAAATCCCTTGATTTTGGGATTGCTCAATCCCTTGAGCCCTTTTGAGCTCAATTTCTTGGATTTGCTCAATCTCCTGGTCTCCTTCAAGCTCAGTCTCTTGGTTCTCAGATTGCTCAGTCCCTTGATCCCTTCAAACTCAATTCCTTGCGTTTGGTTTTACTCAAACCCTTTATGCCTTTTGAACTCAGTCTCATGACTTTGGGAATCCTCAATCCCTTGTTCCCTTTTGAGCTCAAATGGGACTATTGCCTTTAAGATCAGTCCACTGGGTTTGGGATTTGTCCCCTTGGAGCTTTATCCCTTGGTCTTGGGATTAATTAATCCCTTGGTCCCTTTTGAGTTCAGTCACTTGGCTTTGGATTTGCTTAATCCCTTGGCTCCCTCATGCTCAGTCCCTCAGGTTTGGGATTGCTCAGCCCCTTTGGAACTCAGTCCCTTTGTTTTGAGACCACTCAATCATTTACATTCATTTACATTCAAACACTTGAGTTTGGAGTTGGTCAATTCCTCATCTCCTCTTGAGCTCAATCCCTTCATTTTAGTATTAGTCAGCCATTCAGTCCCTGGACCCTTTTAGCTCCATCACCTTTGTTTAGCATTTCTTAATCCCTTGATCCCTTTGAGTTCAACCCCTTGGGTTTGGGACCTGCTTTCCTTGAGGAACACCACTGGATCCAGGGTGTGCAGAGCATGGGAGATGTTCCATGCTCCTTGCAAGCATCCACAGAGCTGATTGCACAACAGCGTTGAAACCAGAGCGTGCTTCGTTAATTGAGCGTGCTTTGCTAATAACAAAATGCCTGTGAGTGCCTGAAGCAGGGACATGCATGTTCCTGTTCAGAGCTGGGATGCAGTCAGGCAGGAAAGCGTGAAAAGCTGCTTTAAAAGCCCTTGTTTTGTTGTTACCTTCCAGAAAGTGAGGGCTTCTGCTGTCTGGTGAGTAAAATAAATTACCCCCAGCAGCTGCTAGTGCTGATCATCTGAAACAGTGGAAGCCACTTAAATGAATAATAATTAAAGAAATAAATTTCCTGAGTGCCAGCCTCAAAACTTTTTGTTCAGCAATAAAGGCAGGAGAGCCTTGCGAAATGAATGGCTGCCTCTTCCAGAAGTAGGCTGCCTGTGCCACAGAAGAGGAAGTGCAATTATAACATGACCTATTAAAAGGGGGTGGCATGGTTGGAAAGAGCCTTTTTTCTTGGTGCCAAGGTCATGAGAGAGGGGGGTTTAGCAGAAGCAAGCTGCAGCGGTGCAAGGCTAAATAATGGGATGCTGGGGCAAAACCCCATGGCAGTGATCCCTGAGCTGCAGTAACATCCTGTACTTGGAATGGAGCCCATTTCTCTCCTTGTATGAGATTTGGATAAGTTCTCGCTGATTTGGGGTTGTTGTAATGGGCTTAGAGGTCCCCTTGTCACAAAGGGGTTTACCTGGTGCCCCAACATTATGCTTCTGAGCATCCCTTTACTCCACTGTACTGCTTGGTCCCAGTGCATCCCCTTGTCTCCCTCTCTTTCACTGTGCCTTAGGAACAATAAAATCCTGTCTAAATAATTTAGAAAATAATAATTAACCACACAACCTCTGCACAGTGTTTGCAGTTGATTTGCATGCAGAGGGAAATCTTATGTGACATTCTTAGGGAGCATTTAAAATCCCTGGAGTGATGGGGAGTTGCATGGAGGTGTTAGATCTGGATGGAAGCATCCCACATCCCATCATGGGAAGCACCCAAGAATGGTTTGTATGGTTTGCCAAGCTGGTTTGCCATGGGAGATCTTTGCCAGCCTTTTCCTGGAGGAGAGGTTCCAGGGGAAGGAACCCACCTCATCCTACAGTCTACAAGGAAAACCGTCTGGATTAATGTGTGTTTGCTGTCACAGGGCTACAGCCTCTAACCTCTTCCATGGGGAGCCCCATTGACATGGTCACCTTGCTGCGTTTTGTTCCAAAAGTGAAGTTTGGAGCGGGATTTATCCTCCAAGGAACCTCCAGAGCCAGGCTGTTGTGCTGTGGATTCGTTCAGAGTTGGGAAAAAAAATAAAAAATATATAGTTAGGCAGTAGACCCCGCTATTAATCATAGCTGTAATCATGCATTTAATGAACATGACAGCTCCGTTCCCTCTGGAGCGACGCACCAAAGCTCACGGCTGGGTGAGGTACAACAATCACTTCTCAGTGCTCCGAGAGCCAGCGTCAGGTTGGGATGATGCATGAAGAGGAACAGCCCTGTTTGCACGGGCTGTGGGTTTCCTTACAGATGATGCGCTTCAACCTGACTCAATCGTTAGGAAGAAAAAAAGGGAAGAGAGAGAGAAACACCTGTCCCTTATGTAGGATATAAAATATCAAGCCTGACGCCGCCGTGCTGTGTGTAATCAGTTAAAAAGCCCTTAATGTGCAGTTCTGTGATGCTCACCCAGCAGCTTTTTCTTTTTTTGTATTTCTTCTTCTTCTTTTTTTTTTTTCTTTTTTCATGTGCACACTTATTTAAATATTTGCAGCATTGGAAATTGTGCATTTAGCATAGGGATGTGCAGTTTGCCATCGTGCTCCAGCAACACCTTGTCCCAGTACTGGTGCTCTCCCAGCATGCTTAATCGCTCCCTTGCAAAATTCAATTGGGTTGCATTAGGAGAAAGGGCCAAGTGAGGCTCTCCATGGACAGAGTCAAGCTTAGGGGCACTCAGTATTTTGTATCACAGAATCACACAGTCATTAAGGATGGAAAATAGCTCTGAGATCATCTAGTCTAAACATCAACCCATCCCCACCAAACCTGGTAAACCATGTCCCTCATGTTTCATTGAGTCTGGAGCCCTGTGGGTTTGCACACAAGCACATTTCAGCTCCTGTTTTTAAATTTAACTCCTTTCCAATCCTCAGTGTCATTGCTCAGCCACATAGGGCATAGATTCCTTGGGAGAGCCGAACTCTTTACCTTGCATCGGTCTTGCTCTGGCCTTCATCACTCATTGCTCTGAGGTTTGCAGAGAATCATTTGTATTTTAGAGTGGTAACACCTTGGAATAAGATCCCAGTGGAGGTGGTGGAATCACTATCCCTGAAGATCTTTAAGAACTGTGAAGATGTGGCACTTGGAGGCATGGTTTAGTGGCCATGGTGGGAGGGGATGGGGTTGGACTTGGTGATCTAAGAGGTCTGTCCCAACCTCAGTGATTCTGTGGTTCAGTCATTCTGTTTAAACTTCTTTTTGTGTGATGGAAAAGCTTCTAAAACCAACGTTGTGCTACAACTCAATAAATCTCGGTAGACAGAAGAGAGAAATCAGGCTTTACCTCTTTCCAGGCTGCTGCATGTTACAAACCACATAATTACTGAGCTTCTGAACCACATGGCCAATGGGCTGTCTCCTCCTGGGTAAATATTTAGGCAATTCTCTATTAGCTGGACGAATATTACCACTTGGAGTAATTAGAGAGCAAGGAGGAGGTGTTGCTTTGCCAGCTGCCAGGCTGCTGGATGTGGTTGATGGGTGCTTCCGTGCTGCATTTTGCAATGAGTGGAAGTGATTCTTGTGCACCGAAGCTGCTTGGAGGCTGTGAATTAATTCCCAGTAGGAATCTGTAGAGGGTGATGTGCATCCAGTGTGGCCCATATTCCATCCTTCCGACAGTTTCAAATGGTTTTAGGTTGTGTATAATAACATTTCTTCTTGCCAGAAGATGAAGGCTGTGAAAAAAATCCAACCAACCATTCAGCCATGTCTGTAGTATGGGTATAGATCCATTTAAAACCAGCTGAAGGAGACTGTTGCACCCTTTATTTATTTATCTATTTATTTATTTAGCAGTTCCTCTTCTCTGGCGAAGGATGTGGTTGTCAGGCTGCTTTAACAAAAAGGATGGCACATGAGCACAGAAAGACGCTCGTACCCCAGAGTCTGCTTTTATGCCCAGGTATTAAATATTTAGAGAGATTGTCTGCTGCCCTGGGGAGCCCACTCTTGGGATAGTTTGTCCTGCTGAGCTTGCTTTCAAGAGCTTTAAAAATAATTGCAGAGGACTGAGGGATGCTCTAACCTTACCCTAATGATGGGCTTTAATTTGGATCTCTCCTTGCATTGTTTGGGAGGTCAGCTTTGCTTGAACATGATGACCTCATCATCTTTCCCTTGGGAGGAAGCAGAACCTGAGCCAAAAGCCAAAAAAAAACCCCATTCCCAAAAAAAGTTCTTGTGGCTGACCCATCTGCTGACCTTCTGTGATCGAGTGATGGCATCAGTGAACAAAGGGAAGACAGCTGCTGTCATCTACCTGAACTTGTGCAAGGCTTTTGACATGGTCCCACACCACATCCTTACCTCTAAATTGGAGAGGTATGGTTTTGAAGGGTAAACTGTTTGGTGGATAAGAAATTGATTAATTAGTCTCAGCCGGAGGGTTGTTGTCAGTGTCTCCATGTTCAGGTGGAGGCTGGTCACAGGTGGTTTCCCTCAGGCATCCATCTTGGCTTTGATGCTCTTCAACATCTGTATCAGTGACATAGACAGTGACATTGAGTGCACTCTCAGAAAGTTTACTGATGACACCAAGCTGAGTGGTGCAGCTGACACAATAGAAAGGGGGAACACCGTTCAGAGGGATCTGGACAGGCTCAAGAAGTGGGCACATGAGAATCTAATGACAGTTAACAAGCACAAAGTGTTGCACTTGGGTTGAGGCAATCTCAAATGTGTGTGTACAGACTGGGAGAAGAACTCATTGAAAGCAGAGCTGCAGAGGAATACTTGGAGGTCCTGATTAACAAAAAAGCAGTGAAACGGATTACCCAGAAAAGCTGTTGATGTCCCATCCCTGGAGGCCAGGCTGGATTGGCCCCTGACAGCCTAATCTGGTGGGTGGCAGCCCTGGTTGGAGCTGGATTGTCTTTAAGATCCCTTCCAACCCATCCATTCTATGGTTCTATGAAATGCCTATATAATACTCAGTGATCTTGCACCAGGTTTGAACACATCATGCAACATCTACTGTGCCCAAAGACTTTTGCTGCATCCTACATGCTCTCAATTCCTCCAGTCTCCCTGCATGGGCCACCAGCGTCACACTCGCTCTTTGCATTTGCAAAGGGAACAGATGGAGTTTTGCAGGCATTGGCAGCCAGAGTGACAGCTCAAGCGCTGGGACTGCATGCTGCTGCACTATCAAATTCCACTCACTCACTCCCCAGAACACCCAGACTGGCAGGTGAGTGACTGAAGCACGCTGCTACCACCTGGAAATGCTTTTATTTTCAATTCACTCTTTCCTACAGCACTCAAGGACAATTTAATTGCATGCACGCCCAGACTGAAATCAGCTGCTGGATTTCCCTGGGCTGCTGCAGCCTCATATTTTGCTCTGCAGCCAATGCATACGTGTGAATTTCCCAGGAACAGTTTCCCAGCACAGAGAAAAGGATCCCTGCAGCATTCAGAGACCATTTTTTGCACGTCTTATCCTCGATGCAAAGCTTTCAAAGAGCATACTTACCTGAGCAATAATATGCCAAAGACCACATGAATCCCTGCAAAAATTTTGTGATTCTGGGCAAATGGTCATGCATGTGTCTGTGTTTCTTCCTGTTTTCCAACAGCACGATTGAGCTGCACGCCCAGCAGTCCTGGCTTCTCTCCATTTGGCTGCCTGAACCGATCAGCCACGAGCCGATACATTGCAAGGTCTGTACTTAAGAGTGTGATTTGAGCTCAGAATGGTGTCCTAAGTGTGTGATGGGGCCGTTTCATTGGCTCTTTGTTTGGTGAAGCTCTCATTCCCCCCATTCTTAGTTGTAAACTTAGCAGAAAGACGCTGGCTGCTGCTCTGAAAGTTTCTCTTGAAAGGGTTTGAAAGGTCGGTAATGGATATCAACACATTTAAGAATTCAAATCCTTCTGTGGCCCTCTCTGAAAGTCCCTTTTCACAACAGCTCTATTGTTCTCGAGGGCAGCAATGTCACTGCCATCTGTAGAGCAGCAGTTTGTATTTTTTTCCCTCATGGGTCACTAAATTACATCCCAATACAACCCAGCAAATTTGCAGGTTCTCTTTCTCTGCTGAGCAACCAACCAGTGCTCCTGCTCGTGCAAACTGGGAACCAAGCATGTGGCAACTGGGAAGCACCACGAATGGGAAAACAGCAGCAGGTTGCCACTGCTTAACACCCTGCTGCCTTTCTTATTGCCTTCCTTCTATGCTACAGATGTGCCACGTATCGTCGCATCCTTAAGTATGAGCGTTTGCAGACAAGTTCCTCTTAATTGTAGTAGGCTAAAATTTATTTCCAAAGTGTCTTGGTTCCAGATGTCTGTAGGCAGACTTGGTGCCAGATTTTAGCTGTGTTTTATTATAACCCTTCATAATACCACCTAATTTAAAATCTGCCATCAGTTAATTGGTTGTAGTGTCCATCCTGTAAACAATTTCAGTGCACGTAATGTGCTGGCTGGATATCTCATGTTGGGTGTTGACTGTGGGAAAGCCCTTATTCCGTGTCATGATTTCAGCAAATAAATGCTTCTCTGCTTCCCCCTGGTCCCATACAGTCCTGTAGTTGGTGGGTAATCACCTCTTCAACTACAAGCTTATGGAAAATCTGTGCTAAGCAACTTCTGATACCCTTAAGCACCTCCTAATGATACCAGGCACTTAATATGGATTTTTCCTTATATTTGGTGTTACCTTACAGCCAGCATAGGATAGGACTCTTTCTGCCTCACTGTGCTTCTGTAAGCTGCAAGGAGCTCTTTCCATGCTCACAGTGTCATTGGAGATGATCCTGGCTATGGAGGAATCTGTGAAGATCTCTTTGTGGGCTTTTGCACCCAAAGGTCTCTTATACCATATCCCAGAGAAGGTCTGGTTCATCTTCTCTGTACCGTGCCATTACACAGTCCCAGAAGACAAAACCCCTGCTTGTCTTCTTCTGGGTGAGCAAATCAGCTCCTGGCCTCTGCGTAGATGTCCTGTGGTCCAGTCCCAACGTGGTGGCCTTTTTCTGGACTCACTGTTTGTGTTGGACTGGGAATCCCAATTGGACCTTAGATACTACTGAGGTCTCACAGATCCTCAATAGAGGGGGTTGATCCCCTCCCTCGTCCTTCTGGCTGTGTTCACAGCTCAGCATGTGGTTGGCATCATGACTTCTCCTATGAGGAGAGACTGAGGACACTGTCTCATTTGGAAAGGAAGCTGAGAGGTGATCTGATTGCTCCCTACAACTGTATGAGGAAGTGGAGAGGGAGGTGTTGATCTCTTCTCTGCAACAGTAGGACACGTGGGAATGGCACAAAGCTGTGCCAGGTGGGGTTCAGATTGGACATGAGGTAACATTTCTTTACCATGAAGGTGGACAAACGCTGGGACAGACTTCCCCTCCCCTCATTTCTCTTTTCTACTTTTCTGCCTTTATTTTCTCCTTTTCTCCTTCTTCTTTTCTTCTTTTTTTTTTTCTTCCTTTCTGCTGTACTCTATTCTGTTCTACTCTATTCTGTTCTACTCTACTCTAAGTCGTCTTTTCTCTTCTCTTCCCTTTTCTTTCATGAGACCTGATAGGAAGCATTTTTCCCCTTGAGGTTGAATATTAGGAAAAATTCTTACTTAGAAAGAGTGGTGAGGCACTTGAACAGGCTGCCCAGGAAGGTGGTGGGGTCACCAGCCCTGGAGGTGTTTGGGGACATAGTGGGCATGATGGGGATGAGTTGGACTTGGATCTTGAAGATCTTTTCCAGTGTTAATGATTCTATGATACTCTAGTTAGTTCTACTAACTAGCGTAGTAGTCTAGTCTAGTCTTGTCTCGTCTCTCGTCTCATCTACTCTAGTCTACTCTAGTCTACTATATTCTACCCTACCTGGCCCTAAGGATGTCTGGCTGATTACTGGACACCTTTTTGTACCCCAGAGCTCCCAGGTGTTCTGCAGAAATAATTTCTAGTATGAGCCAGAAAAGACCCTTAAAGGTGATCTAGTCCAACACTTCTACCATCTTTCACTGGATCAGTTTGCTCAGAGCATGGGTACTCTCTCCCAAATGCAGACATTTCCTGGAAAATTACCCTCATCTTCAGGATTTTTAACGATTCACTCTGAAGTTGTCAAAAGAATCAGAAAGACCTAAGAGTTATGGCCCAGTATGAATTTTCTGAATATTTCATTCTCTCTTCAAAGTGGAACTTGGTCTTTTCTGGGTAGCGTTGAGTCACTTTCTGTGTGTCGTGGTGTGATATTGTTGTACTGAAGTTGGAAACGTTACTTCAATGTGTCCATCTTGCTCTGTTTAGCCGTGCTGTTCAGCGGAGTTTGGCCATCATCCGTCAGGCCAAGCAGAAGAAAGAGAAGAAGAAGGAGTACTGTATGTACTACAACCGCTTCGGCAAGTGCAATCGTGGGGAGAACTGCCCCTACATCCATGATCCAGAGAAGGTGGCTGTCTGCACCAGGTACAGATGGACTCAGTAACTGTATGCTGTGACCCATCACGGGGCCATCAGTTGGCTTTGGTACTTGTTTATGTGACAATCTGCAGGGAAACTCCTGATAATATAGAAGAGCATGAGAACTGCTGCCTGAAAAATGCTTCTTCAACTGGCTGCTTCTCTTCTAGGTTAGGCACCTCCTTGTCTATAGATCATGAGAAGGTTAGGTTAATAGTTCCCTAATCGTCTTCTAAGCATCTTTTATAACTCTATGTCATCTTCCTCTTCTGTCCAGACTTGCCAGGGAGAGGAATCCTGATCTATTTAATCTCTTCTGTTATTTTTTTGCTGAATTTACATGATGTTTTCACCTACTCATGATAATTAAGCATCACACAAACAGAATACCTGCTTTAGATGTTTGTGTGACCTGTGGGAACTATAGAAATACTTGTTTCACATCTTGGAAGTGGATACCATCGGTAATGCACTTATGTCTCTTATGATACTTCTGACACCTGAAAAGAGAAAAAAATAAAATAGTGTATACTGTTTTGTATTTTAGGAATTTGTAGTAAGATCCAATCAACATTTCTTAAACATAATTAGTATAATAATCCTTAGCATCAGTTACCACTGTCAATTTGAGAATGCCATCACAGTTTGCAGGGTAGAATTTGAAACTAAAATATTTAGCCAGCCTCCAAAAAGACCATCCCATATACTCCATGCAACAAGTTTGAATCCCTCAGCCTGTGATGCATGCAGCTAAGAGACCTAGTAATTTATTATGGGAGAACTGATTAATGTTGCCAGTTCATTATACCTGCCCAACAGTTGATTAAACTATATTATTAGTCGTTTAAAAAGCGTGGAAAAGCCAACTCTGCTGATGAACTCTTTGAGTAATTTCTCCTTAAAATTGCTGCTGCACAAGAAATCATTTGTGGGTTGCACAAAGCTTGATGGGAGACCATATAGGAGGGAAAGGGGATTTTTTATTTTATTTTTAAGCTTATTTCACTTGCTTGCACTTAGTTTCTTATAATACAATCCTATTCTATACTTCTTTTTCCTCATTATCTTTTATTTTTCTCAGTCTGTGTTTGTTCTAGGTTTTTCTTTATTCAAGAGCTATGCTGCATTTTCAAAAAGCTGCAAATCCAGCTGCTATCAATCAAACATTTTTAATGTCTACATGTTCCCATTTATATCTTGTTCATACCAATCTGACAGTGATAGGACAATGGAGAATGGCTTATAACTACAGGAAGGGAGATCTAGGTTAGATGTTAGGAGGAAATCCTTAAAGGCTGCCCTGAGAAGGTGTGGTTTCCCCATCCATGGAGGTACTCAAGGCCAGGTTGGATGGGGTTTGGGGCAGTCTGATCTTGTAAGTGGCAACCAGCCTGCGGTAGGTGCTGGGACTGGGTAGGCTGTAAGATCCCTTCCAACCTAACCATTATGTGCCTCTGAGATCTTTAAGTTCCCTTCCAACCCAAGAATTTTATGACTGGGATCCTTCCAACGCAAACTGTTCTACAGTTCTGTGAAGGATCCTTCCAACTCAAACCATTCTGTGATTCAACGACTCTATGACTTAAGGAATGTTATGGCCTTTAATGGTGAACTTTACAGCAGGCATATGTGTTGGATAAGAGACTCACTGTCAAAAAATGGCTTTTTTTTTAACATATTCTCACAACCACCCCTCTCCCTCTGGTCTCTTGACAGGTTTCTCCGTGGCACATGCAAGAAGACAGATGGGAAGTGTCCGTTCTCCCACAAAGTTTCCAAGGACAAGGTCTGTATGGCTTCCTGACAAGTTTGCTGTAGCTTTATTAACGAGCTGACCTACAGAGGTGTTTATGATGGCTGTAGGGAAGCCTGTGTTATAGAGTGCTTCAAATAGAGTTCATTTGTACTTTGCTTGCCAAGCTGTTCAGGCTCATTACAGGGTCAGGGCTTATAATGGGAGCAGAGTGTGCCGCTTAAACCAGCGTGGTGAATCAGTAGATTAGTGTGTTAAGCAGTGGATTGGAAACCAGAGCACCTGGGGCTACTGGAAGTATCAGTGACATGTGTTGGGTTAAGGAGCACTTAAACTCCAGTGATCACAGAGAAAGTACATAGGAGCAGTGTTTACAGTGTCTAATCCTTAGTTACCTGTGCAGGATCACCCTTATTCCAAATCACCTCATGCTGGGGGTAGGCAAGTACGATGTTACAACATCCAGGAGCCTTTGGGCAGACATTCACCTCTCCGAAAAAGCTAGGCAGTGAAACTGTTGGGCAGAATGGCTTTTGATTTCATCGTTGTTTTCATTTTGCTTGGGGTATTTGTTCGTAGCACCTTCTTCACTCTCTTCTATTTGAGCATCACTGGAAAAGGAGTGTGCATCACCACCTTTGGGTATACAATTTTCTTACCTCCTTTTGCTCCCTCATAGTTTTCTTATCTCCTTTTCCCACCTCTCTGCATACAGCACGTTCGTTGTCATTGAGGAGCTCATAAGTTATGCTGGTGGTGAGTGGAGTTGCTCCGAGCGAGACACAAAGCACCATATGTTTTTTACATGTCTCTTTCTTCAGAGTCACTTAATCATGAGTATATAAAATAGAGAAGATAGACTGGGGACAGCTGTACTCCATGAGTCATGGCATGACAAGGAGCAGTGGGGATGAGGACTGATAGAAGGAAGGAGGGTTGTTTGAAATTGTTTTCTTTTTTTTCCTTATAACATGAAGTCAGGCTTCAGAAATAAAGAAAAGAGAAAGAAGAAATGTTTGCAAGGGGTCTTATTGTTTTTATGGCTGTTGGCATATCCAGAATTGCTGTAATTGAAAGAAATTTGGAATTGACATTGGGTTAGGACGATTTTAAAAGGTGCTGCTAGTTTCTCTACATTGAAATAATTTATGTACAAGCACTGCTGGCAGCGCTCAACTCATTTCCAGTGCCTCTGAGCTGGAGGACCAGTACTGCATGGGATGATCATCTTCCATCCATACCAGTGAGTTAAGTGACCCTGGATATTTCAGCAGGTTTTGGAGCCCGGTATTGGTCCCACACTGATCCAGAACTCATGGGATGCTCAGCTTCCATTTATAGATAGGATTTATGTAGTCTTGGATGTTTCAAAAGGCATTGGAAGCTGCTGTTAGTCCCATACTGGTCCAGACCCCGTGGAGTGCTCAGCTTCTGTCTGTACCAGTATGTTAAGTAGTTCTGGCTATTTCAGCATGAGACCTGCATGTGATTTGGGACTTAGAGATATCCAAATGAGTCCCACATGGTCCTGAAGCATCATCTAACCCCAGGCTGAGTGGTTACATCAGCATAGGAAGCAGGCAGGTGACAGCCCTCCAATTCAACCCTAAAACAAATCTTGTTGGAGAAAGTGTTTGTAGCCACGCAGATCATGCTCTGTAAGGAAGGAGGGTTATTTTTTGAAGGATTAGGCACCCTGGAGCAGTTCAGAGCTCTCCACTTGCCCCGTGCTTGTCGTCAGCACCATCTGGAAGAGAAACATGCTCCTCTGAGGAGCTGGAGCCTTGCTCACAGTGATTTATGGCCACAGGGAGCCAGCTGCCCACAGCAAGAGGCGACTCCACTATTGAGCTCCTGTAACTCCCTGTTAACCTGGGTGATTACAGGCAGAGGTGGTGATTCCCTCATTTATCAACTGGGGAGGAAGACAGGTGAAGTTGTTCGGCAGAGGAAGGCAGCGTTTTCGCCGTGTGCGGATTTTGCTGGGCAGATTGTTGAATTCAGGATGAGTGAGAGGCTTACTTTCATTGATTTGAGTTGGCATTTTCACTTACTATCTATTTTATTATTTATTATATATTCTAGTATTTCTTATCTATTATTTGCAGTTTGTTATCCTAAGGTGCTTAATGGCAAAGAAATGTTGATTGAGAGTTCCCAAGCACTGTCCAGGGTCCTGCCGATGGCCCCATTTGTTTGTTCTCAATGTCATGTTGGGGTTTTGGTGGCACCCAGACATTCAGGATGCCATGTGGGGGTGTCATCACATGTCCACCTTGGTGGGAAGTCAGCAGAATGATCCAGGAAAAGGTGCAGGACTGTACTGGGGCTGAAGCTGTTGGTTTGAGGGCAAAACCCACACTCAAACTGGATAATCCCGTGCATCAGTTTTCCCACTGAAAATCACAGAATCATAAAATGAGGAAAATCCCTGTGTTTTATACACGGAGGATGTGAATTCAGCCATGAGCCAGCAGAGAGCTTTTCCACATCCCAAACAGCCAAGTCCTTTCTTCCCATAGTGTGTTTTCCAGCTATGGTCCTGCTCCCAGGATGCTCTCTGCTGGATACCCCAGGGCAGAGCACTCATTCAGATGGTCACTGTGATTTAGAGATGACTCAAAAGCAAATCTGTCCCTCCACACTGTGGAAAAATTACAGGGACCCTACCTCGGGGATAGGGGAATGTGGAGCTGATGGTGTTTTCACCCTATAGGGGATGCTGGGCAGAGTTGATTCCTCTTCTGTGCAACGGGGCAGAGCCTCCATCGTGTCACTGCGATTTAGAGGAACCCATAAATCTGAATGAATGAGTTTGTGACTGAAGGTTAGTAAGAGGCTAGGACTCCGGCAGCCGCCCGCTGCTGCTACAACAGCTTTTCCCCTTGAGGAACTCGAAAAGAATCAGCATTTTTCTCCCTAATAGAGCTTCAAAACTCTGTTGTGAGCAATTTGGAAATTCACGTTGAGTTTCGGGTTCATTAGCTGCTGGCTCCAAAGCGTGTACATAGTCAAAGCTGTCTAATATGGACGCACCGCACCAGTGCCTTGAATTAATGTTATTGTTATTTGTGTGGACGTAGTGGGGTGCAAACAAGGTTAATTGAAATGAGAGTGCTGCTTCCTCTTGATAATGGCTCAGGCTTGACAGCTAGGAGGAGTTTATTTTTGTATAAGAGCTGGCTTTATTATCCCTTTTTATTAGAGCTAATTTGAGCTCTATATCAAAAACTACATTAAGGGAATCATTTACGGTCACACCACCACCAACAAAAAAGATAGCCCCAGAGCCCTGTCCTTTATGTTAATGTCTGCAGTTAAAAGACAATTAAAAATAAACTCTTCTCTCTTAAAGCACCCTTTGTTTTCTTTCCCTTCTGCTCCCCCCTCCCTCTATTTCTTCCTCTCTCTGCCTCAAATGAGCCAATTTAGTTAAAACCCTAAACATGCCCTTCAGGGAAAGGGACTTTTCCGCGCACGCTTATTGCAGAAGGGTAAGTATTGGTTTGGGGACGCTCAAAGCAACAGCACTGGGATGAGCAGAGGGATCGATAGTGCACTGAGCAGTAAGTAAATTTTGCATTTAGGGGATGGAACAGCATTTAGGGGATGGGACAGTGTTTAGGGGATGGGACAGCATTTAGGTTACAAACTGATCACATTGCAAAGTTGCTCCTAGGGTTGGGAAGTTACTTTGAGTTAAGGATGGTGACATATTGCTGCAGATTGGTAATTTGTTTTTAATTATAACAGCTGCAAGAAGGTGAAGTTTGCAATTTGAGGCGGTGGGTGAATGCTGTCTTGCTTTTCACCGTTTGTCATAGTGATGCTAAAGCTGGAGAGCAGCAAGCATGCGTTTTGGGACAGCTCTCCTCCTCCTTCTCCTTTCCCTTAAATATCCTTCCTCTAGCTCCAGCCCTGCTGTAGCTCTAGGAGTACTGGGCTTTTCCTGCATGTGATACAATCCCCTCCCCCTACAAATTATGCTTGCAAGCACTTTCCCCCCTTGTTAAGTTGTGGGATTATCCTCGTGCTGCTGTAAAACCCACATGAGAGAAGAAAACTCTAATGGGAAAAAGTGTCTCGAATGGGGCAAGCCCTCTGCTTGTGCTGCTGCATCATCTCTTGGGATGGTGTTTGCTGCCCTTTCCTCCAGTGTTGTTTAGGAGCTTTGCAGGGAAAACAGATCTGCCCCATGGCGTTGATAACCCTTTGCTATGCTGAGTTTTTAAGGGCAGTTTTGTGCTTTCCAGCAATCATCCTGTGGGATGCTACAACAGCAGGACCATGTCGTGTCATGGAGCTGTGTTGCAAGAACCCAACAGAAGAGCTAAAAATACCCTGGGGATCAGTGGTTGGCAAAAGGCACGGATTTATTTAACGTGTGTCACGGTTTTATTTCAGTTCTGGGCATTGGAACAGTTCCTAATAGCCATGAATATGGGGGTTTCTCATCCTCTGCTTCTCATCCTTTCCTCTTCCAGATGCCAGTGTGCTCCTACTTCTTGAAGGGGATCTGCAACAATAGCAACTGCCCCTACAGCCACGTCTATGTGTCCAGGAAGGCAGAAGTGTGCCAGGATTTTCTCAAAGGCTATTGCCCTATGGGAGAAAAGGTAAAAAAAAAAAAAAAAAAGGCAACCTCTCTGCCTACCCTAATGGATTTGTGGTTTTTGCTAAAATAGGCAGAGGGCACTGTGCTGGTGAGCCACCAGCTGTTTTTCACTGAAGCTACAGCACCAAAGGGAGCCATAGAGCTGGAAGCTGCTGAACACCTGGATGCGTTTCCAAAGGTTTATGGGCAAAGTGGCTTTGTTTCCTTTCAGGCGTGGGGAAAAAAAAAGGAAAAGAAAAAGGAAACAAATGAAAGAGATGAAGAGGTTGCAACCCATGATTGTGTGCTGGTCTTATGCATCCCTATGCAGATAGCACCAACCTCAGGCACTGCTCAGTTAAATAGATGAAAAGCAAAAGGAGAGCACTCCGACCTCTGTTTTTATGCAGAACTAATTTGCAGTCATGCTGACTCTGTGGTGGGATAAAACTGAGCACGAGCTCCTGGTGCTCAGTTTTAGCAGCAGCTGCAGCACCCTTCCTGTTGTAGCCTACGTCGTTTGAGCCTCCAGATGTGTTCCTGGGAGGGGATTTCCTGGAGTCTGGCTCCCATCCCCATATCTTTCTGCTGTAGGTCAATATGGTGAAGTGCTGCAGTGAATTGATGTGCACCCATGAATGATTTGTAAGGTGCCCCTGAACTTATGGTACCGTATGTAACACACAGAGCCTGGAATTGTTTAACCTTCCCAGAAGAGGACCTGGAACTGGCTGGCAGTTGCTGGTTTCCAGTGGAATTTTGGGGCTCTTGCATTAAAAAAATAAAGAAATTTGGGGTTTATCCAGTATCTCATATCAGCTCCTTTCTTCCTAAGAGCTGTAGGGGTCTCCTACTTCCTTGCTTTGTGGCATTGCTGGGCATTAGTATTGTAGAATTATTAAGACTGGGAAAGACCACTAAGATCATCAGGACCAACCTCACCATGCCCACTAAACCATGTCCCTCAGTGCCACATTTCCATGTTTCCTGGAGAGGATGGCTTCTGTTGTTGAGCTGGGACACAGTGCCTCTTGATTGCATCATAACTACATGATTCAATTTTGCTGTTTTCTATTCATTTAATACCTTGTTTGGCCTTTTAGTGTGAGCCACTCTGTCTATAAAACATATTAATTTCTTTTGGATCCCTTGAACAACATAAGGACCACCTTTAATTTACTCCTTACAGTGATCATATCAGAGTCCCCAAGCTGTACGATGCATGGTCATAATTAAGAAGAGGTGGACAGGAAATTTACCAACAGACTGAATAAGTGAGCAGAAATAAACTCTGAGATCTATGGAGGTCATAGAATCATTAAAGTTGAAAAGGACTTAACCTAGTCCGCCTGCCACTGATATTGCCCACTAAACCAGATCCCTCAGTGCCACATCTCCACGTTTCTTGAACACTTCCAGGGATGGTGAATCCACCACCACTCTTTTGGACTGAAAGTTTTTCCTAGTGTCAAACCTAAACCTCCCTGCACCTTCTGAACCCAGCACTGATGAAGCTGGAGGATAGCAGCCATTCTGTTCCCTCTGGGACACTGGCATTTAACCTCTAGGGAGCATTTGCTTTACATGGAAGAAAACATGAGAAGAATATCCCGAGTTGGGTCAGCCACTTCCTTGAGTCAGTGGGATGAACTTCAGCAAGCAAATCCTCGAGCTGGAGCCTCTGGGTATAACATCCAAAACACTTCAGGCACTTCAGGAGTTTTGCAAGCACTGCCTTAATTCAGCTCTTCAACTGAAAAAAAAAAAAAAAAGAACAAAAAAAAACCTGAGCCACTAATGAAACAATAATTTTGTGTACATAAAGTCTGCCAGATCGCAGGGCACCATCCCAAAAATGCCCCAGAGGGCCTATAGAGCAATATTATTTTATTGCATTTAATAGTTATGCATGAAGAAGTGGCTGCCTAAGCACTGTTTTGCAGAGTGGCTGCTCCTACGGCTTTCTGAATCCCATGTGCTTTGAGCTGCTGTTCACTGAGGTTGTTGGAATCTGGGTGGGATGGTTGGATCTGGGCTCTATTCTCCATCCCAAGAGCATTTATTGATGGAGTCACTGGAAGATCTCAGCAAGATCCCTGGGAGCAGATGAAGGTTGAGAAGCCAAGAGAAGACAATGCTGCATGAATGCTGGCTGTCAGGAGATGCCCAAAATGGAGCTTTGCACAAAGGGGAAGATAGTGAAGCCATGACGTGTTTGGGTGGATGAATATGGGAAAAGCTGTAGGTGCTTGGAGAACATCGTGTAAAGCCTCCATATAGAATCACAGAGTCATTGAGGTTGGAAAAGGCCTCTGAGATCATAATGTCCATCTGTCAACCTATCCCCTCCATGTCCACTCGTAGAATCATGAGTCCATTGTCCACCGACCACCAATATTTCCCACTAAACCATATCTTTCAGTGCCACATCTGCATGTTTCTTGATTTGTCCTTTCACCGAAACACAACTAAATGTCTTCATTAAGGCAAACTTATCCCTTCCAGAAGGGAAAAGTGGCTACAGGGCAAAAACCAAGCAAACAGGAAGAAGAAAAGCCAAATGTAAGAGCTGTAAGAAACTCAGGACATCAGCAAGAATGGAGGGAAATCCTAATAAATTAGTCTTTGACTAATTATTTTTTTGTGTCAGTATGTGGAGGGGTCTGCGTGTAGGATAAACATCTCCTCTAAAGACAGACATAGCTGTCCTGCAGCACTAACTGCATGGGCAGCGTCCCTACAATTATTTTAAAATATTCCAATTTAAATGAAAATATAAAAGAGATATTTAGAATATTTATTCTATTAGTAAAAGTGCTTACTGCATCACTTTTGGAGTGTCAGAAAAGCATTCTCCTACAGATGATGGATAGCAGCCTGTAATTATATATGGGGAGAAATTGCTGAGCAGGCCATATTTAACTGGGGAGGAGAAATAGCAGCTTGGGCCATTAAGGGTTAATTTTATTCTCTAAATAATATAAAAAGTGCTGAGTCTGTTCTTTTGCTCAAAGTAGAAAGTCCTCAAATGGACCCCGGAGAGTTTCTAATATTCTACTGAATCAAGTAAAAATGTTAACCTTGCTTCATAAAACGATGCCTTGTTAAAGATGCGCAGTCCCTTTTCTTTTGAATAATTTAGACCGGGAGTAAATCTCCTCTTGTTCTGCGTTGCTGTTGTCCGAGAAGTGTTGGGAGCTATCTTCCTGCAGCCTGAGCACTTGGTTCAGCATCCTCTGAGGATAATCTCCAAGGGAAGGACATCTGGGAATTATAAGTTGAGGTCTGCTTGTGTTTGGCAGCGCGTTGCGTTGGGTTCTTCCTCCCGCTGTGTTTTTCTCCCTGTGCTGTTTTTTATTGGTCATAAGAAATGCCATAAATTATTCACAGTTGATGGCGTGTTGTTGGCAGTGTCACATCCTGAGTGTTTTCTGGAATTTTTTACAGGATCCTCAGGTCAACATGATTAAGCTTTGCCCAACCCTTGGGTTCTGACTCCAACTGTGTGCATTTGTCGTAAAATTGATACCAGTCTTGTCCTGTGGACCTGGCCCAATCTGCCTTCATCAGAATCACAGTCACAAAGTGGCTTGGGTTGGTAGGGACCCCTAAAGATCGTATAGTTTCAGTTCCTCTGCTGTGGGCATGGTTGGCGACTGCTAAGGAGTTGGACTCAGTGATCTTTATAGGTCCTTTCCAGCTTGTGATATTATATGGTTCTGTGACTCTAAATCAGGCACTGGATCAGATTGCCCAGAGCTCCATCCAACCAGGTCTCGAGCACCTGCAGAATAAGTGAGAAAACTTTAGTTTCAAATTCGCAAATCTTTTTTTTAGGGATATGGACTGTGTTAATATCCTTCATTAAGTGAGTGTTATACCCAAAATCAATTATTTTCAGAAGGGAGTTCATAGCAAATTCACGATGTCGATTTCCAGCATCCTCACTCATTCTTGGGATGTGTGTTGGGATGCTATGAGTTATCTGCCAACTATGGAAATCTGACTGCTGCATTGCCTGGAGCTCACTGACCTTCTCCAGGCCTGAAAAATGGTCCTGTTGGGTGGAGTTGTTCTCCTCCTGACCAGAGGAACATCAAAGGGGAAATGGAGAGAGGAGGAAGGAGAAATGAGGCCACTTGCAGGTGCTCCCCAGGGTTTTCCAATGACGATACTTTCTCCTAGGAGTTTTGTCTCTTCCTGTTTTATCAAGTTTTAGCTGTTAAAATGAGTTGTCCTGTTTTAACTACTTGCTCCAAGGGTAAGGATTGCTCTGTTCCCCCATCTCTCCTTCCATTGGGTTTCTCTTGCCTATGTTTGGGGCATGAGTTCATGGAGGAGGATGGAATGATGTTAACGGGTGCAAGGCATTATAGCGTGTCCCCAGGGGCACAGAACAAACAAGGGAACAAGTGCGTGGCGGTGAAACCTGCAGAATCCTCCTGTCCCCACTGGCAGCCACTCTGGAGAGCCTATCCATTGAAAGGCTGCCATGTAGTTGAACACTGGATGAGTTGTTTTCAGTCTGATGGGTACGAGGTGGCCCAAGAGGTGGTTTCTCTACCAAGCTTCTCTCCTGGCTGTGCTCAAAGGTGGTTTCCAAAGTAATACACAGTACTAAGGGTGCTGACATACTTAGAGTCATCGAATCATTGAATATTCCAAGTTGGAAGGGACCCGTAAGGATCATAGAATCATTAAGGTTGGAAAGACCACTAATATCATCTTAGTCCAAGCATCAACCTATCACTAAGTCCAACTTCTAGCTCCACACAGGACCACCCAAAAATCAGACTATGCACTGCTGTTTTAATTTTTGAAATGTTAATATTTAATTGCATAGCTTTGAGATTGTACGTAGGATTACATGCAGCAAGCCATAGGACTGGAGATGTTCCTGCAGAGCAGGTAACTTGCAATTTGCTTTGCAGATGCCAATTTTGGTTTATTGGGGAATAAATTCTATTTGGAAGAATGGGGCTCAGGTTTTGGTGCAACACCAGTGTTTTCCAGCAGCATGTCGCAGCAAAGGCAAGTGAATCAGCCTGACTCCCTTTAAATGCTGCATCTGTAAAATTGTTCGGTATTAAATAAGCTTTTCCCCCATGGTGTACATTAGCGAACGTGCTGCATTAAATACCTATCTTCATATTGTTTCCATCAGCTGCTTGGAAGCCTGTGGGTAAATTGTTTCCCCGTGGGAACTGTTAAGCAGTAAGACACTGTGAGATTAAACAACAGTGAAAACACACAGGGAAATTGTAGAGGGATAAATCAGGGGGAAGCGGGGCTCTGCCAGGGATGCTTATCTCTGAGCCATGCTGGGACTGCCCAGCTGTCCCCAAGCATAAAATCATAGAATCAATTATTAAGGTTGGAAAGACCTCAGTGACAGCAGTGACAGCTGCTTGTTTTTCTATAGAAAACTCCAATTCAGGGACTTTTTCTTCGTTGACAATTTGTTCCCATTTTTCTCATCTTGTGATGCATCACGTTGGTTCTTTTCTCCTTTTCTGGTGGAAGTTTAACAGGTTCCCACTGTAAAGCTTTTTCATTTCACGTATCTGATGCATTCATTTTAACACATTCCTAACCTTTAGGAAAAGCCTCACATTTGGAATCAGCTGCCAATTAAATGTCTTTGGGACTTTTTCTTAATTATCCATTGCTCTGCTTGTGATGGAGTGCAATTTTTTTCACAACAGAGATCAGATATTTGTTGGTCTTTTGGAGTCTCTCTTCACCCTTCTTCGGTCCCATGATGGGTTGTTGAATGTCTTCTGGCTGTGGAAATCCCGAAGACCCAGACCTCTCCTTCATCCATCTTTTCAAAACTGGTCATGATTGTATCTGGGAGAGGTTTGGGCTCTGCTGGGGGTTGCAAAGGAAAGTGCTCTGACTTTGTGAGCAGCTGTGCTTCCTCCCAGCCTTCCTCTTTCATCCAGATAAGCTGACATTGACTTTGGCCATATTCTGGAGCCCTGTTTCCAGATCATTTGGGGGTGGGAAATTGGTTCTTATGCAACTTCAGCATTGCATCCATGAGTGAACAAAGGTTTGCTCATCTCTTGAAGGCCCTTCAAGTGCCCTATGAGACCTCAAGCAGCTGCTTCACTAGTGCATTATTTGCCCTATGCTGTCAGTTTGGGACAGACTGAGTTGTGGGTTTTTTTAAACAGGTTTCAATTTCAGATGATTTTTCTTTCGAATAGCCCTGCTGCTGATGCCTGGAGAGAAGCAGCCACGGCAGGAGCAGATTTCCAGGCTCGAAGCACTCATCTCCAAACCTCATGATGCTGTTATGCTGAATTAAACCCAATCAAGCTGAGAAGCTCCTCCATGCCCAGCTACCAGGGGGGCTATTTGAAGTGCAAGAAACCTTAATATAAAACCTCTGTGCTCAGCATGAGCACAGGGAGGGGTATGGGGAAGGCTAAGCTTTGAGCCATCCCAAATTTTCTCTCTGTTGGCCGTACCTCCATCTTATTTCTTTTATGATCCTATCACAGCTGCTTCCAATTTCCAGGCCCCTTTGATTCAGGGAGAGCTTGCAGTAGTGTGTAGGGAAGAGCAAACATGTGCAGATGTAACTGTACCTGGGCAGAGGGAAAGGGTGATGCAATTCATGGACTTCTCACCATGACATAGGGCTGCACAGAAGCCACCTGAAGGCATTGTTTATTAAAACTGCAAATAAGTGAAACATTAGCTGGTCACAGAATGGGGAGGAGCGAGAATTGTAGAATCATTAGGTTGGAAGAGACCACTAAGATCACCCAGTCCAATTATCAACCCATCACCACCATGAAGAGAATGAATTCCACTGTTCAGCTGGTCAGGGACATCTCCCTTTTCTCTTCCATTTGGTTCAAATCTTTAAGGACTACCAAAGGAAGAATAGGTTTTCTGAGCCCCGCTCATTCTGCACTGAATATAAAACTCACTTGGACTCTTAATAGTAGAATCAAACCTCAGATTATCCACCTGCATTCTAGGAAGTTGGACATTTAGAGATCTACACATCACCAAATTGCTTCTGCTAAAGAGCTGATCCATTTTGTACAACTGGAGAGTGATGAGAAGGCATCACATTATTGCATCTTGAAAACTTCACTTTCTTTTGCTCATACAAGGGAAAGAATTGTTTAAATTTATCTGTCCTGCGTGCAGTTATTGTGGAGGTATACAAGGGAGACAGGGCTGATTTTAGAGGTTACAAGCCCTCTCCAAGCTTTTCGGTGTAAACCAAGGGCCAAGTGTTGTGGCATTGATTTTCATAAAATTATAGAATATCCTGAGTTGGAAGGGACCCTTGAGGATCATTGAGTCCAGCTCCTTGTTTTGAGCTTTGACACCGTGAATTTCAAATACCAAAGTCATGCCCAGGTCATATCCAAGAGCCTTTGGACTGCTGCTCTCCTTGAAGCTCCTGTATCATTTTTTCTGCATTCTCATTGGTGGTGTCTTTCTGATTTTCCTCCAATTCTCACCCATTTTTACCCCCCTCACCTTCATTTTGACCTGGATCACTTCAAATCTTGTCATCAGGAGTAATATTTTGGGCATATATACAGACAGTATCCACGTCTCCACCTGTTCCAGCTGCAGGTTCGTGATGTGCCAGCTATGATTTAACCTTCCTGCCAAATTCTGGTGCTTCCAGGCATGCCCACACAGCACTAGAGTGAGATTACCCCAGCTTCATCTTTGAGATGCGGAAGATTTCCAACTCACCTTATCCCATCTTTCAGAATTATCTTATGGGGTAGCCTTTGATAGCTCTTTTATAGTTCACTGCAGCTATACGAAAATCATTTACAAAGGCAACTTCATTTCATTTATCTTTAATTTTGGCTTTGGTTGACAGATGTTTTCTGTGTGCTACTGTTGCCCATTTAATTTGTTTTCATTTCATTTTATTTTATTTTATTTTATTTTATTTATTTTATTTCATATAATATGTAGCAGAAATTTTCAGTCAACAAAGTGACTAGTAATTAAATTCACTACTGAAAGAGGCAAAAGTAGTTGGACTTAGTGATGATCTTGAATATGTCCGTTCTTAAGATCACAAATCATGAAAAAAAAACTGGGTAATGGTGAGCTTATATCTACTGGAACTGTGGAATGAAACCTTGGCTTAGAACTCAACCTAACGCCAATGTTGGCAGTTGGCTTGGATGATCTTGGAGGTCTTCTCATATTGTAATGATTCTATGATTCTGTGAGTGGGCATTGTTGATGATGGGTCGACAGTTGGACTTGATGGTCTTGGAGGTCTTTTCCAATCTCAGAGATTCCATGAGAGGCCATGGTAGTGATGGGTCAACAGTTGGATTTGATGATTTTGGAGGTGTTTTCCAACCTCAGTGATTCTATGATAAACCTTTTCTGGTATATAGTACCCTATTGTGTCAGCTGGGACAAGGGACTTGACTGTACATTGTTGTGAAATGGGTTTAAGAAGGGCAAATGTGTTGTGCCAGTGCTTGGGCCCCAGTAGAAGAGTTGGTTTCTTCATTTTGCATACCCAGATAATTCTTGGCTGAAATTAGAGCAGCAACGAGGGCTGTGCTACTGATAGCAATAAATCTGAGTGCTGGGGATGGCAGTTTCCCATTTAAAAAGCTTTGTAACTTCCAGAGGAGGTGTAAAACTAATCACATTTCTTCTGCGTCCCATCCAATTGGTGTATCTCTGCAGAAATCTTTGTGGGTTTCCATCTTGCATCTTATTTACCGTACTCTGTAATGGCATAATGAGGGTTCTTATTGCAACTTTAATTTAACTGTAGTATCTCCAACAGCATTCAGATGCTTGCATTAAAGATGTTGCTTATCAGGGCAAACTCAAACTGCTTAATAGCCTGGGCTAGTTGATAACAGTGCGTAGATAAACACCAGCCTGTAATTTTTTTCTCTTGTACTTTAATATCTTTGTAGTCGAAGATGCATCACAAGACATGAACATTAGGAAGTCTGGAGGCAAGCGGTCGCTAAATCACTGCTAATGACTGGGAATATACTGATGAGGCAAAGTTCTTGATTTTGTTCTGAAGTTCTTTACAGGCAAACACAAAGCATAGCAGATTTTGTCTTTGTTTCCACACTGGAATTCCCCTTTGTTCACCCTTGTTTTCTCTTGCTGGATGATCTCTGCATCAGTGGCAGCTTCTTGGGCCACCTGCGAGCCTGTGCATGGCAGAGCCCCTGGTTCTACTGAAGGCTTTACTACCTTGCTCCATCCCCAGAGGTGATGATTTGGGGTTGATAGTTCCCATGGATGGATTATCCATGTGAAACATGGATGGGTTCACCAGATGAAACTGGTTCCATCATGACTTGGAGGTGTGATGGATGACCTTTTTGGAGGTTCCAATGGAAATGGCATTCCTGAACAGGTTCTGCAAAGCAGTGAGAAAATAATTAAGCACTGAAGGTATTCCTATATGGGTGTCCATGCTGGTCCTCGGCAGCTCTTTGCTCTCCAGCTGGGATTCACCTTCCTCCTTCCATCCATGGCTTTGCATTCACCATGTCTCCACCAGTCCTTGGTGCCTTGGGGTTAGAGTAGGGCCAAATTGGAACTTGCTAAGGGCCATGACTGCTCTGGGTTTTCAGGACCTCCTTCCCTGAAGGAGTTCAAGAAGAAGAAAGATGTCATGCTCGGTGAGAGATGGACTAGATGATCTTAGTGGTCTTTGTAACCTTAATGATTCTATTATTCTTTGACACTTCATCATGTCCTCTTGTCAGCCTTGGAGCAGTGGCCCAAAAATCCCTTGGCACCAAGCAACTTACTTTCTCTTTTCTGCAGATTTTGAACTTTTCCTTCCCTTTTTCCAAATCATTGACTTGGAAACCACAAGCTCAAGTGTCCACTTCTGCTAAGTGATGGTTTCCTTTGGTGATCACAGCTCCTACCAACTTGTTTGCTGCTTCCATATCTGCAGTTAATTGGGACTGCTGTTGCCTACCGTAGGAGGGGAATTTTGCAACTTTTCAAATAGCATGAAATCTTTTCTTCCCAAATGTTAGACCTCTCTCATTTGTTGTATTTCCCAGTTAGGAAACTGGCATGGGGCTGTTTACCCCACTCTGCACTGGGAAGAAAAGATAAAACAATGACAGAACCCTTTGATTTTGTCTGTTGACTGCTTGAAGACAAAGAGGCACAAGCAACACTCCATGCTTTGGCTAAGGTTATCCCGTTATTATTCCACAGCCCATATGATGTTTGAATGTGTTTTAATGATGGAGAGCTGGAATTTTTAAGGCTGCTTCCATCTGTACCCAAATATAAAAATGCCATCAAAAAAAGCTATTTACTGGCTGTCAGCTCTGAACTGTGTCAGTCAGCAGCCCTGCCACCTCCAACATGAGCTTACCAACAGCCATTTAACACTGGGAAGTCATGGGGAGGAGATACATTAAAACAATGGAACATCATTCCACACAGTTAATCTTGTGACTTGGAGATGGGGCTACCACTAATAGCTCCCACTGAGCTGCAGGCTTGGACAAAGAAAGCACCCACATTGAGCTTCTTGAGCTTGGACTTTTAGCTTATCCTTTTGAAACTCCCCATCTCCAGATTGTGCAGTTCCCTTTTGGGTTCAGGTTTCCAGGCAGGAGCTGGATAGACTCTCTTGTGCTCATTACTGTGTACAGAGAGGTGGATGCAAGCCCAAAGAAATGGGAGGGGCGAAGTAAGGATGCACCAGCAGTTTGCTGTTTGCTCTTTTCCCATGTCACCTGCCATCCGCTGTCACCGGAATAAGAGGAATGGAGCAGCATGCGAGACAAGCCTGGAGATATTTGAGAAGTTTAACATGGGCAAAGTCCTGGTGGAGCAGAGCCGGGAATTCAGGGCTGGACGGGACTATTGCTCCCCCCATGGGGTCAGTGGGCGGTTACTGGTCGGCCCAGTAACCCAGCTTTGCCTTCTTCCTGCCTTGCTGAAGTTGTTGATGGAAAATGTTAATTAATATCGTTCCCAGGGCCGAGAACTTCCAACCAGCCTTTCCAGTTGCTGCCTTCTTCTTTGCCAGGTCTGGGCTAAAGAAGGCTGCACTCCAGAAATATACTTGTGCCTGACCCCTCCCTGGTGAATGACAGGGCTGGGGGCTGTTTATGGCTTTCTGGGTGCTGAGCAGCACCTTGAATTTCACCCAAGACTCCTTGGCAGCTGAGGAAGAGTCCTGGGTACAGGGCTGCCAGTGGGCACCATCCCAGGCTTGGGTACTGCTTGCTGCTCAGCTCCAGGCAGGGGAACTCTGGAGCAGGGAGACTGGGGGGACACGGAGCAGGAACCTCCCCTGGAGCTGATCCCTGTCTCCGATCCATGGGATGACCTCGTTCTGTGGTATGGCCTTGCTTCATGGGATGACCCCAACCCACGAAGTTGATCCCATTTCGTAAGCACTCAGTGCACCTGGTTGGAAGAAGTTTTGGGGTTTCTGTGGGTTTTCTCTCCTCTCCGCTAGAAGCAGCCAGATACTTTTTCTCTTTTTATGGTACAACCTGCCTGTTGGCGGAGTCCCACGGGGTATAATTAGCCACTCTGACAGGTGGAAGGGATCGAGTGGCCCTGAGCGCGAGGTCGCTCGGCCATCCCATTGCTTCACCCCAGCTGACACGTGGCAAGCAGCAAGCAGCTTTACAGTAACCCTCCACTTCATCTGTCTTTAAGGCACAGGGACAAGAGAAAAAAGAGCTTCCCTTTCCCTCCCCTGAGTAAATGCAGGGGGCAAAGTCATTAGAAAGCTGAGCCAGGGACACAGCACTGGAATTAGGCACATGCAGTTTTGTTTTTTTAATATTAAGTGTATGTTCACCAGTGAGTGACCAGATGGGGATGTGGCAAGTCCTGCTCCCACTATGAGGATTGGTGGGGATGGGGACATACATATCACCCATCTGTGGATGTTGCACTATCCCTTGGTTCCTCTCAGCTGGGAAGAAGCAGCCATGTACATCTCTTAGATTTTCCCAAAATCAGTGCTGTTCTCCATCATTCCTTGATATAATGGTGACAGTTCCAGGGTTGATGCATCAATGTGGCTTTTCGAGGTGATGAATCTTTTCCTGCTCTTCTCCTTCCCACATTTGCCTTTGTGCTGGAAGAAGAGTACAAGAGAAGATTTGCATTTCTGGGGAGAGCTGCAGCCCTGCTGATAATTAGTAGTAATTGACTTTGGGTGTGTTTCTCAGTAATGCAGAAGACTTCTGTGTTGCTTGAGAAGTGAATAAATCAATATAATGAGTTAACTTGACTAATGTTGTTTGGTTATAGCTGCCATAGGTGCATCTCCACTGGGTTTTCTTACAGCTGTTGGGATGTCAGAGCAAAGTTAAACATCAGTTGGACTGGACCCAACTGCAAAACCATAGAGCAGCTACCATTTCTGATAACACTGTTTCTCCAGGTAGAATATCATTGAATCACAGAATATCTCAAGTTGGAAGGGACCCATAAGTATAAGCAAGTCCGAGATGTCCCAGAGGGCGCTCATTTTGCACACAAGTGATATGACAGAGCCCCAAGAATGGTGAGCAGCAGATGCTTTTATGGGAGCTTGGCCAGGGACCACCCAGGGCAGGAATCTCCTGGCTCCCTGTACTCTTCTGGGAAAAGCTGCTGCAGCCTTGAAGGTCTTCGGGTGAGAAACATGAAACCTGCCCTGTTCTGTCTTCGTGGTGAGCACAGTCTAAGAGCCACATGTGCAAGGGCATGTGGCCAAACAAAGCTGAGATGTGAGAGCAGCCACCCGCCAGGAGTGCACTGCTGGGAGCAAAGAGAGAAGCAAGAGAGGTCCTCGTGGCATCACTGTCATTACAAGGATGGAGGACTGGAGGTGGTGGTTGGCTGTGAACCGTAGGCAGAATTGCAGAATGGTTGAGATTGGAAGAGACCTCTGGGTCCATCTGATCCTTACTCTGTTGAAGCAGGGATGCTCTGAGCTGCCTACTCACTGTCCAGGTGGCTTTTGAAGATCTCCAAGAAGGAGACTCCACAACCTCATTTAGTTTTCCTGATCTTGGTTTTCCACTCCTACCGTTGCCACATGTACACATTTCTTGAACACCTTCAGGGAGTTTTTCCCTTATCCATCCCTTTGGTCCAACCCCTTCCCAACCCACTTGTTGCAAGGGTCCCTTG
>VXAB01007341.1:31162-74365 GCA_013399175.1 Odontophorus gujanensis | reverse complement strand
TCATAAAACCATGACAACTAGTCCTAATTATTTGTATGCAGCACAATGTTTAGTTAAGTTCTGATTTTATGGAAGAAAGCTAAGGTTTACGTTTCTGCATGCTTCCTGTTAGAGCATCCATATGTCTTAAGATCTTCTATGTTATGTATCTTTAAAAATCAAGTGATCATTATCCATCTAAAATAAGTAATATTATGATTTGGGTCATGTGGATATTCCATTGGCTGGAAAGTCAACTAGCAGAAAAGGATTTTGTCTGCTGGTCAATAGGTGGTCAAGATGAACAATGGCACCCTGGTTTATACAAGAAATAGTGTTGCCAAAGGAATTGTTTGTCCTCACCTATGCAGCATTGACGATACTGTACCTCAAATGTGTTTTGCTCCCCTCACTAAAAGAAGGATGTTTTCTTGCTCAATCTGTGCAGAAAAGAGCAACAAAGCTGGTGACAGGACCAAAAAACATAACTTCTGTGGAGTGATTGAGGAAAATGGGGTTGTTTGATCTGTAGAAAAGAAGTCTGAGGGAGACTTCATTGATCTCTAAAACTGCTTGAAAGGAGGTTACAAGGAAGATGCTGGTCTCTTTTCTCAGGTGACAAGTGACAGATGTGAAAAGTAGTCTCAAGTTGCCAATCTGAAAAGTTATGCCATGAATGTCTTCTTTTTTTCCCATGATTCTCCTTTCAGGTTCATTTTTCACACTTCATGCTTAAGCCTTCAGTACTTCTGGCATAAAGATTAATGGAAAGGGCTGTGATAACTGTAGCCAGAGGATTAAACATTTCTTACCATGTTTAGTCTTGATTAGTATTTTCTTATTAATATTTTCCTCTTCCTACTGGCATGATAAATATCTTCCTAAATACTTCTTACCAATTTATGGCTGCCCTACTTCAAGAAACAAGTCAGCAAAACATGAGAAGTTGCTGTTAAATTCGATAGTTATATTTCAGGTAGGAGTAATCAGATGGATGATGTAAGTGGTTCTTGGAGGAGTCCCTGACTCAGTTTCCTCAGGAACTCTTCAGGGTTTCTCAGTGAATTTCTCAACCCCATTTTTGTCCTAAACTCAACTTTTCTTTCTGATTTCTTTCAAATAACATTCAAAATCTCGACTGGTCTCTCCAGTTGACCAGTACATGATCACAGCACATAATGTAAGGACAGATGCCTACAGTAGGTGTTGGATTCTTATCTTGTTTGAAAGATCTGATCTGTATGCATGCTTCCCTGGACTTCTGCAATATGATGCAGTGCTGCATCAAATGAAAAGTATTTTCTGTTTGTGTAGCCATTAGCTGATAGAAGTTTTACTCTTTCCTCATCATTTGCTTGCTTCATCTAGACAATCTTATTTTTAAAATGGAAGATTGGAAATATGAAACTGCATTGATGTTTCCTATTTCAGAAATGATGCTAGAATAGCATAAAAAAGACAATCTTCCCATGCTTTATAAATTTAAATAACTATGCTGAAAGTTTAGTAGAAAAGAGGTTTAATCAAAGGATACTTTCATACAATGAAAGACAAGGTTGCTTGACACCACTTTATTTATTTGATGCAAAAAAGAATAAATCTTTTAAAATACTGAGTTAGTTGTTAATTGTCAGGAACAATTTTTTTGAATTACAATTCCCTTATGACCTTTAAAATAAAGCAATAAAATCTTAAATACAGTGCTCTAGATCAGCTTTTAAGTCTTAATACCTTCTATATAGAACTTATGAACACAAAAGCTGAATATGATAAGCGTCATATAAGAAGACAAGCAAAATCATTTTTAGTAATCCATATATAATTGTCACTAATTCAGTAATTAAAGACAGTTTTAACAGGTGTAGCAGTTCAATTCTGTCTCATCATCCTTTTAACTAACAGGAATTGAATGAATTAGATAAAGAAGCAGATTGCTGTAAAAAATGGGAATGTTTGCTATTTGGGTTCACTTGTATGCAAAGAAATCACTGTTTACTTGTATTTACAACCATATTTGTTGTTTTATAGTATTTTTAAGATTGGTCTTGTAATGCCTTTTAAATTCTTCAGAATTTTTACTTCAGGAAAAATTACTCCTTTTGGATTCCAAGTATCTAAATGTACAAAAGGTGTAACTGGGTGTCTTCTTATTGCTCTAATTATTACATTATAAATTATGTCAAATAGATATAGGAAAATTCACAAAATCATTTAAAGAAGTATTAGTGACTTGTGAACTTATGAAATAGCCATACTAAAAGTTTCAAGATTATTTTAATATTAAAATAAAAGTGCTTAGATTTGTATAGAACTTTGTCCTTTTGTCCAACATAGTTCAGAAGAACTGGCAGCTCAAGTTTGAACAGTTCCTGGATAATGTTAAAAATTTGTGTTTGGTAAGCCAAATTCCTGTGCTGCTCTCCCAATTGCACTCTGTTTCATATCCTCTTCAATATGACCCTTTGGTAGGTATGATCAGGACATTTCTGCCCTGATTCTGTTTTCACACATACACCCAGGACTGGCTGTTCTAGTATTAGTTTGATAAAAAGCCCTTGCAGATTACTGCTTTGTAATATGTAGTTCTATTGTGAATAGATGTCCCTCAGTCAAAACCCATCAAGGTTTGAAGGGAATTCTGAATAAAAAGAAGGGTGCAAGTTTCTAAATAAACATTTCTGAGACTAACTTCATATTATCATTTCCTAAAACCTTGGCCAGATTGGAAAAGTACATTTCATCCATGGTTAATGCTTTATGAATGGGAAGATAAATCGTTCTTAAGTAAGAATGAAAATTCTGTTTTGCAAAGATTGCAGACAGAATATTTGCAGCTTAACTGAGGACCAAAATCAAATGAAAGACCACTGAAACTGAAAAACCTAAAAAACTTGTCAGAGAGAAAATGAGATGTCTAGGTAGTATCTTAGCAGTCACCTACTTTTTCAGAAAAGTCAAAAAAGCAGTTGAGCATTTGAACACAATGCTCTACTATCAAAACTGTCAAAACACAGTCAAACCAAGTGGTTAGTACAAAAGGAGTGCGTAAGACATTTGCATTCTGTGAACAAAATATTCCCCAGATTCTTTACCCTAAACTCGCTGCTACAATCTGAGAATGTTACTTGTGTATATATATAAAGGAAAGAAAAAAAATGTAGTTAAGAAATTGAGGCTCTAAAGCTCTTAATCATTTTGTGGCAAAAAGAATAGCAATCCTCTATAATTATCTTAAGATTTTCATCTAAATGAGCACAAAGACGAGGAGATAGAGGTACATAAAATATGCCATATACTTTTTACTACCATGGTCATTAATGTTCCAAGCATAAAGCATGCTTTATTACCTAGAAATTCATATCATTTGCATTTTAACAGGTTTTTATTTGAATTTACCCTCTCCTTTCTTTTTCTATGAATCTATGCAACAGCTAGAGAAAGGTAGTAAATGAGAATTATTGAAATCAAATATGTTCATTCAAAGAATTTAAACGTGTTACTTTCTACTATATAAAACATACTATGACACACCAAGACCAGCAGATGATTGTACTGATATAGATAATTGTTTCCTTTGCAGTGTTCTTTTTACTGATTTACAGGAGAAGTTCTTCATTTATAGTACTGATTTAAAATTTGATTTCCTGAGATCACCTTTGAACAAACAAGACATCTCATTGCCATTTATATGCTAGCTGCAGAGAATATGATGTAATCATGTTTTCTTCAATAGTTTGCAATTTTTTACAATAGAGCTCAAATATGCCATCAACCACATTCATTCGTAATTGCTTTTTAAAACTGGGATATATAGAGCAACATTGTTATTATTATTATTATTATCAGCATTCAAATTTCTTCTGATATGAAAATTATTTGAAGGAAATTAAAATTTTTACCAGAACTTTAATCATCTGTACTGTGACCCATTTCAAGGTCTTTTCTGTAACTCTTGAATTAAATTAAAATCTGCTCTTCTGTAACTTCTTAATCTACAACAACCACTTTCAATAATATCATTAATCTGAGATGTAAAAGAAACCCCACATCTGAACTTTGTACCTCTGGGGATCAAACCATATAATTATAAGAGATATCTTTTCCTGTATTTGATTATTTTTATCTTCAAAGGATCTGAAGGGAATATACAGTGCTATATCAAAAATAGGTTTCATTAATAAAAGAGAGATCTAACCTTAAAGGTATCACTTCCATTTTAATATGGTATCTATTTGAATATTATACAGTGGTGCTCCTTTAAGATACAACTTTGCAACAGCACTGAGGATAAATTTTAATAAGATGAGTATGACCATCTTAATAGCTAAAAATTACTGTTCCTTCCTATCTAGCCTTGGCCTTTCATGATAAAGAGGTAGCAGAGATTGTATATTACTATGGTTATTGTACTGTTTTAAAAGTTACATTAATTCAGCACTGTACTATGTATAATCAGTCAATTATTACCATGATGAACTTGTCAGACATATTTTTCATTAATATCAAATGTATATGATGAAAATCAATCACACACAATTCAAAATGAAGACATATATCATCTTATTTTTGTTATATTTTTTTTAATGCACACTGAATGTCAGAAGTATTTTTTATATTTCTCTTAAACAACGCTTTGATCACACATTTCCTCATTGGTTTTGCTATATCATTTGACTTCTGTACGCAGTATGTAAGTTTGGAAGGCATGCAGAAGAAGCATGCAATTTGATTAAAAAGTTGTAAGTTAAAGATACAGGAGTATCAATCTCCTTTCTCCAAGAAACATTTAGTTTCCCACAGTGCATCAAATTGTTGCCTACTTTGGAAAAGGAATCTTTCTTTTTTTAATCAGTTAGAATATTACATATAGATACATATAGATAACATCTTTGTCATCCTGATGATTTTGAATATATTGTTAACATACTTATACTTCTGGAAAAAATGAAACAACTGATGAAGAAATAAAGACAAAGGAAAATAATACATTTCTGATGATAAATCTCTGTTACATTTCACAGCATTCTCCTGGAGAAGCTGCCAGATCATGGCATAAATTGATATATTCTTCACTGGGTAATGATCTGGCTGGATGTCCAGGCCCAGAGAATGATGGCAAATGGTGTGAAATCCAGCTGGCAATTGGTCATAAGCAGTGTTTCCCAGGGTTGTACTGAGGTTGATCCCGTGTAATATTAATACATATTGATAATCTAGACAAGGGATTTAGTGCATCACCAGTAAGTTTGCCAGTGACACCAGACTTCAAGTACTGTGCTCAGTTTTAGTTTTGGACCCCTCACTACAAGGAAGACACTCTGGAGTGTTCCAAATAAGGGCAGCGAAGCTGGTANCATAAATTGATATATTCTTCACTGGGTAATGATCTGGCTGGATGTCCAGGCCCAGAGAATGATGGCAAATGGTGTGAAATCCAGCTGGCAATTGGTCATAAGCAGTGTTTCCCAGGGTTGTACTGAGGTTGATCCCGTGTAATATTAATACATATTGATAATCTAGACAAGGGATTTAGTGCATCACCAGTAAGTTTGCCAGTGACACCAGACTTCAAGTACTGTGCTCAGTTTTAGTTTTGGACCCCTCACTACAAGGAAGACACTCTGGAGTGTTCCAAATAAGGGCAGCGAAGCTGGTAAGGGATCTGGAGCACAAGTCCTATGAGGAGTGGATAAGGGAACTGGGATTGTTTAGTGTGGAGAATAGGAGAGGAGATCTTATCACTCTCTAAAACTACCTGAAAGGAGGTTGTAGCGTGGTGGATTCAGTCTCTTCTCACGGTAACTAGGGATATGATGAGATGTAATGGCCTCAAGTTGCAGCAGGGGAGATTCCAGTTGGATACAAATTAAAAATTCTTATCAGAAAGAATGGTGAAATATTGGAGCACACTGCAAAGGGAAGTGGTGGAGTCACTGGCTCTGGAAGTGTTCAAGAATCATACAGATATGGTACTGAGGGAGATGGTATAGAGGGCACAGTGGTGATGGATTGATGGATGGACTTGATGATCTTAGAGGTCTTTTCCAGCCTTAATGATTCTATGATTTTCTTATTCAATATTGTTTTCCTAACATAAACTCTTTTAGTTTTTCTAGCTCAAACCACCTCCATGATTGAGGTGGAATAAAGCAATCATACATTTATGTATATATTTGCACATATATTGCACATGAATTATTTATGTGGGTGTCCTGCTTCAAAAATGCAAACTAACACAAAAATTCAAGGCTTGTATTTTCCTGTCTAGGCACCTGGTGTAGAAACCATCACTGATGCATTTCTAGGTACATAAGAAACGTGACAGTTCCACAGCCCTCCCCCTAAAGCACCAATAGCTCACATTTGTTTCTCAGATCTGTTTTGGTAACACTTTTTCAATGTGAATCAAGGTTTTCATAACTGTTATTCTTAGTGCGGAAGTGTGACATGGAAGTCACACTTCTGACAGTCTGGACCACAGCAAAAGATACTGCTGATATCAGAAATTAATAATAACAATACAGTAACAAGAACTTGAAAAGATATTGAAAAATGATGCAAAAAGGAGTAGTCAAAACATCTCCTACAGCTAAACTTTAGCCCTTTTTGGAGGGTACCTTGAAACGGATCAGATCATCAGATCATTACTATTTATTCAAAGAAGGATATTTATTCATCCCCTTGAAATAAAAAATGTTATTGTTAGAGATAGCTTATTTGCAAACCATTTTCTATGATAAAATGGCCTTTATAGTAAGATACAATCTGAAAAATCTAAAGGATTTTTAAATCATAAAAATCATAAAACATTTTCCCCCATGAATGGAGAAGGTAAATGTTAAAATGTATGAAAGACATTGGTGGTTTTGGTCTGTTTTTTGTTGTCAAATATTACACCCCGTTTAAGTTCTGGTTATACTTTATGCTAAATTTTTATAGACTGGTATTCATCAATATTGTATCAATTCTAAAGTGATCTTTGAACTTCATTCACTGGTTCTAGACAATTTTGATCAGCAGAATTCCTTGCAGAAAAAATCCAAAAATAAGAATGACAAAAACTATGTAGAAAACAAGGCACAATTGGGTTAGATCATGGGATTTTTTGTCAGTCAGTTTTAATTGAAATGCTAAGTTTGGAATTTTATTACTGTACTTTTTGACAGCAGTGAGTATCATTAGAACAATCCAAAACATTCAACCTGTTAGTTTCAGAAAATAATTTCCCTAAAAAGATGTTTGACAATACAGGCCGCATGGTGTTTTATGTCAAAAGCTATTGTATGCTTGTTCATCACAGAACTTGAAAGTGAAATATATTGCCAGATAACTCAAAACAGCTTTCTGAAACTCTCAGATAAAGGGATTGAAACATATTTCTTCGTATGTATATTTAATAAGAAGTAAGCAGCACAACAGTTCTGAGGAGCATTCTATTTCTGCAACAAATGTTCTTGTTAAGAGATACATAGCATTTAGAACTTCATTTCTTTTAGAAGGTATAACATGAAAATCCTGCCCATGGGCAAGTTTAAATACTCTTATATAAGTTTAAACTTGAACTTTAAACACACATTTTGTATATTATACCATTCTTTTCTCTTTAATTTATGATAAACAGACTCCTGGTTGTACATGATTCTATTTAATAATGATTTTGATCTCAGCAGCTCATCACCGGAGAGAAAGGACTTGAAAAGAAATTGACCATGCTGCTATGGTTGACTTTAGAAATCTCTCTCTCCTATTTATATACCCATTCATAATAATTCCTTTAAAACTATATAATTAACTAAAAATTAAAAGGAACATAAAGAATCAGAAAAAAATATATATAAAGTTTCATGTGTGAAAAGTTACCAGAAATTTAGATGGAAAGCATTATGGACAGCCACAGTAAATGACTTCAAAGTTTGTAATGGATTATGGTCTATTTAACACAATGATCTGTGATAGGAACTGTCTTGTTTGCAGAGCTGCAAAGTCTAATTTCATGAAACCAGTTAAGAAAAATCTAAGACTCCTTCCAGACTGACAGAGCAGTTGAAAATCATGACTGTGATTTGCTTGGGTTTCCAGGAGTTTCTTTCATAAAATATAAAATAAATTAAAATTCATAAAATATAAAATAAAATAAATTATAAATTATAAATATATTATTATTGTTTATTATATATAATTTATTTATATTATATTATTATAATTTATTATAATAAATTATAAAACTTTATGGTTCCCTTGCTCTCTTAGTTGCTTTCTTTTCCTGTTGACTGTAGCTGTACCCAGTGTATTAAAGAAACAATTCACATGTGTGAGCTTGTGTTGTATGAAAAAAACAGACCTGCATAGGGTCACTTGCGAGAGGAAAACAAAGGACTTCACAGTGACTCCATGAGAACTGTAATATGAAGACACAGAATTCACGATGACTGTAAGAATCATAACACGAAGACACTTTATTCCAAACATGAACAATATATATGGACAACTTCTGGGATAAACAACTTCAGATTGGCCACATCAGCCAAGTGGCTACTTCTGCTTTGTTGCTTTGCTCTTCCTTGTTCCTTCTCATTGGTCCTACTCTTCTTCAGCCCTCTGTGGTCCCATCTGCTCTCTCGCCAATCATCTAGACAACTGCAAAACAAGTCTCTTGACCTTCATCAGATATTGTTTTCAAGGTCAAGGTCACTTCTTCTAATGTAGTCCTCCACCTTCTTTATAGAACTTTCCAAATAATCCTCCCAGTCACTCACATGAGTCCATCTGGCCTGACAGGGCATGTGGCCCTGTGCAGGCAGCTGCAAGACCACAGGGCATCCACTGTGGCCAGACGACAGCTGCTGAGTTCATTTTGAGACAAGGCCAGGTCTCAGCAAGCTCAGCAGCCTGTNAAATTTTTATAGACTGGTATTCATCAATATTGTATCAATTCTAAAGTGATCTTTGAACTTCATTCACTGGTTCTAGACAATTTTGATCAGCAGAATTCCTTGCAGAAAAAATCCAAAAATAAGAATGACAAAAACTATGTAGAAAACAAGGCACAATTGGGTTAGATCATGGGATTTTTTGTCAGTCAGTTTTAATTGAAATGCTAAGTTTGGAATTTTATTACTGTACTTTTTGACAGCAGTGAGTATCATTAGAACAATCCAAAACATTCAACCTGTTAGTTTCAGAAAATAATTTCCCTAAAAAGATGTTTGACAATACAGGCCGCATGGTGTTTTATGTCAAAAGCTATTGTATGCTTGTTCATCACAGAACTTGAAAGTGAAATATATTGCCAGATAACTCAAAACAGCTTTCTGAAACTCTCAGATAAAGGGATTGAAACATATTTCTTCGTATGTATATTTAATAAGAAGTAAGCAGCACAACAGTTCTGAGGAGCATTCTATTTCTGCAACAAATGTTCTTGTTAAGAGATACATAGCATTTAGAACTTCATTTCTTTTAGAAGGTATAACATGAAAATCCTGCCCATGGGCAAGTTTAAATACTCTTATATAAGTTTAAACTTGAACTTTAAACACACATTTTGTATATTATACCATTCTTTTCTCTTTAATTTATGATAAACAGACTCCTGGTTGTACATGATTCTATTTAATAATGATTTTGATCTCAGCAGCTCATCACCGGAGAGAAAGGACTTGAAAAGAAATTGACCATGCTGCTATGGTTGACTTTAGAAATCTCTCTCTCCTATTTATATACCCATTCATAATAATTCCTTTAAAACTATATAATTAACTAAAAATTAAAAGGAACATAAAGAATCAGAAAAAAATATATATAAAGTTTCATGTGTGAAAAGTTACCAGAAATTTAGATGGAAAGCATTATGGACAGCCACAGTAAATGACTTCAAAGTTTGTAATGGATTATGGTCTATTTAACACAATGATCTGTGATAGGAACTGTCTTGTTTGCAGAGCTGCAAAGTCTAATTTCATGAAACCAGTTAAGAAAAATCTAAGACTCCTTCCAGACTGACAGAGCAGTTGAAAATCATGACTGTGATTTGCTTGGGTTTCCAGGAGTTTCTTTCATAAAATATAAAATAAATTAAAATTCATAAAATATAAAATAAAATAAATTATAAATTATAAATATATTATTATTGTTTATTATATATAATTTATTTATATTATATTATTATAATTTATTATAATAAATTATAAAACTTTATGGTTCCCTTGCTCTCTTAGTTGCTTTCTTTTCCTGTTGACTGTAGCTGTACCCAGTGTATTAAAGAAACAATTCACATGTGTGAGCTTGTGTTGTATGAAAAAAACAGACCTGCATAGGGTCACTTGCGAGAGGAAAACAAAGGACTTCACAGTGACTCCATGAGAACTGTAATATGAAGACACAGAATTCACGATGACTGTAAGAATCATAACACGAAGACACTTTATTCCAAACATGAACAGTATATATGGACAACTTCTGGGATAAACAACTTCAGATTGGCCACATCAGCCAAGTGGCTACTTCTGCTTTGTTGCTTTGCTCTTCCTTGTTCCTTCTCATTGGTCCTACTCTTCTTCAGCCCTCTGTGGTCCCATCTGCTCTCTCGCCAATCATCTAGACAACTGCAAAACAAGTCTCTTGACCTTCATCAGATATTGTTTTCAAGGTCAAGGTCACTTCTTCTAATGTAGTCCTCCACCTTCTTTATAGAACTTTCCAAATAATCCTCCCAGTCACTCACATGAGTCCATCTGGCCTGACAGGGCATGTGGCCCTGTGCAGGCAGCTGCAAGACCACAGGGCATCCACTGCGGCCAGACGACAGCTGCTGAGTTCATTTTGAGACAAGGCCAGGTCTCAGCAAGCTCAGCAGCCTGTGCAGCATTTAAGAGCCCTCTTCAAGATGGTGTGTGGGTTGTCAGAAAGGCTGGCCACCTGTATAATCTCTCTCTACAATCCCTGCAGCAGCCCAACCTATCACTTTAAATGCTATTTTCAGTGCCCAAGACCTCTTTATGACCTCTTGGGTTACTTCTTGTCACCTTTTTACTGT
The DNA here is from genome assembly GCA_013399175.1 of Odontophorus gujanensis. Taxonomy (NCBI): domain Eukaryota; kingdom Metazoa; phylum Chordata; class Aves; order Galliformes; family Odontophoridae; genus Odontophorus; species Odontophorus gujanensis. Next base: position 63,351 of record VXAB01007341.1, on the reverse strand, counting down.
TTAATAAACAGCTTCTTTTCAATGCTTATACCTGCTTCCCTTTCCTCTCTGTGCTACGCAAGTAATACTCAGTATTTTCTCTATCAGGCAGCTAGAGGAGTGAGGAGAGCCTTGGTCTGTAACTGTGAACGCTCCCTTACAATGCATGACCCTCAGGGATTGTCCTGGTGTCAACTGGGACAGAGCTGATTTTCTTCACAGTGTATGCTATGATGCAATGTTTTGGCTGTAGGAGGAAAACAATGCCGATAACGCATCAGTGCTTTAGTTGTTGCTGAGCAGTGCTGTATAAATTTAAGGTGTTATCCTCATAGAGAAAATGAGCTTTTTATTGATTTGCCTAATAGTGGGCAGAAAGTCAAACAACAGACACAGAGTGCTAATGGTACAAAACAACAGTAGTAAAATATCTCCCTTGCTCAGGCTATAAGAAGTCTAGCATTTTAATTTATCTTTCATTCTTTAAGTTGTATTTTCATGTGTAGTATCTTTATACTGAATCCTAACTTAGAAAATCTTATATTAATAAATTCTTCATTTTTTAAATTCTTGATCAATACCAAATAGTCTGTGTACATCCCAAACATTGATCTGTCCATTAACATTAATTATTTCCTTTAGGAATTATTTATGAATGTGTAATTAAAACATCTCCTTCCAGTAATATTATAAATATTCCCTTTCAATAACATCACTGATATGAAGTGCATAAAAAATCTGTAAAAATAAGAAGACAAATGATGCAAATAATGGACTAATCAAGAGAACTGTTCCTGCCCACTTCAGATGAATGCACATATGTAACACATATGTGCATATAAAAATAAAACAAACCAATAATACAATATTTACAAAAATTAGTTGAAGTAAAACAAACAAACAAACAAAAAAAACCACCAACTTTTTCTTTTTTCCAAATAAGCAGTGGTATTTTTCTGATAGAACGGGGGTAGAAATTCTCAATTTTACTGAAAATAATGATACCACCATATCATATGGAAGTTTTGGCATACCTGCTTTGCTCATCTCTGCCATTAGTTCTTCAGACCAAAACGTATTTTGTAAGATAAATGTAATTTGTGTCAATTAGACAGAAGTGAAATGTTACTGATAATTGCTAGTGTTCATTTATTGGTCAAAGAAGAAGAGGAGGAAGGAAGGAAATAATAAAACTACAGGCATCTGCTATAAATTGCAACACAATATCAATATTTCCATAAATGATAGTCGTCATCCAGATAACATATATAATATAGACTGTAAAATATCATTAGCAGTAGACTGATTTCTGTTTCCCAGTGCTGAATTTGAGCTCTTTTGAGTAATGTGTGAGCACAGCTAAAAGAATTCTAGACATGGTAAAGTATCACAAGCCAGAAAACTATAATAGATCACTGGGGAGAGACATTTCCTATGTCTCTGCAGTAGTTGGATATTTTTCAAGTTACATACCCAAAAGTTTCAAGCTACTCTTACTTCAACTCCACATTGTGTTTTTCTGGGTTTTTTGTTTGTTTGTTCATTTGTATGCTTGTTACTGTTTTTAACCATCTTTCATTACGAAGAAATCATGACATATTTGTGTCCTTTACTTCTTACCAGAAAAATATTGATGGAAATTCTAATGAAAAAGAAGCAGAAGAGTCTTTACTAGAAGTCAGAACACCCAAATCAAGATCAATTTGTAAAAAAATAAACCTCATTTTTTTTTATTTTTTTAGGTAGATAATAGAAATTTCCATGTCTATTTTTTTCTTCAATTTTCTCAAATAGTTTTCACAGTATGATTTAAAAGTTTAATACACCTTTAGTACAAGAAGGCTTACAATAAACCTGTCAAAGGGATTGCTTGTAATTTACATATTTTATATATTTTGCAAATATATTATTTCCTCAGATTGTGGCTTTTTTTTTTTCATGTAGATATTCCTGAGATGCTGCAGAACCCTGAAAATGGATATTGACAGTTTTGAATGACGTCCAGTGGTAGTTGCTGTCCTTGTATTCTAGCTGAAATATCTGAGTAAAATTAGGTCTAAACAAAATTCATCCTGCAAAGAAAAATGTTATTTTTTTATGATTTACTTTCTTCTAAAATAATTGAACATAGAGGTGTATAAATGCTTCTTTCTGTTTGTTAACATGCTTTTGACAAGGTTAACTGTTACTATTTTGAAGGCTATTGGTTTTTAACTGGTTTTGTTGGGAATTCATTGAAATGGTAGTTTTAAAGGATTGAATTGAACAAACTCCACATTCCACAATGAAATTTACATAGGCAGGTATTCAGCAAGTGTGTAAATAAGGAATTTTTTCAGTGCAGTACTTGGGACAGCAGGCTGTCCAGAGCGTTTCCTGTGGTGTGCTAATGGCCTCTTTAGGGAGAAATATAATGAGATGATCTGATTTAGTGCCACTGTCCTTAACGTTTGTAAATCCTGGGTTATATTCAGCAGGTGACAGAATATGGCTTTTTGTCCTTGATAGCTAGCAGAAAAAAACAACTCTCTCTGTCTTTCTTGTTTCAAAAAAAGAAAAAAAACTACAGTACATTTTTTCTGTGGTACTTCCCTCTATCAGAAACATTGCATGCCAAGTCAGATTCTTCCTGCTGGTGCCTGCTTTTTTTGGTAAATAATGGGGCATTCTGTGTCTGTTCTCTTTTTTTTTTTCTGTAAGATTTTCTGCAGTATGCCTACAAATGCTTTCAGAATTAGATCTAAAGCCTTCCTCTCAGGAAGAGTCAAATTAGACCTATATAACACAGGCTAGTAAACCAGAAGGGAAGACTTATCTTCAGTATTGCAATTAACTTGTTTCCATATTTAAACTATGTAACTGCTATTATTAATGTATACCTTAAAAAAGTAATTTTTGGAAGTCATAATCCATGCTACTTTATGAATTTAGATACTAATTACTTAGGTATTTTTATATTCTGTCATGTCATTTCTGGTATATGAACTTATTTTAGTTCTTACAAGCTTGCCATGCAATGTTTATGCAGATATTGAGAAATGTAATAGAAGGTATCTTCTCATAGGATGTGTTGGAATTTTATTTTATATTTCTTCTCGAAGTCAAAATTAGTAGATTTAACCTATTTTTAACTTCTCACAGTATATAGCAACTCCAAATGCATTGCCAGCAGTATATTTCTTCATGCAATACATTTCCTCTGTTATATATTTTTATTGTGATTTCATGAAAACTAATTTTATTATTCTTTTCTTTTTTTGAAAATCACTACTACTGAAAAAAAAAAAAAGACTGTCTGTCTCGTATTCAGTCCTCTAGGTACTGAGGAATTCAAAGCAATTCAGTGACTACATGGCTGCACTGTAACTATATACTGTATCTACCTCTGATTAATCTTAGCGTGACTCTGGCATAATTCCTAGGTCACAATGAAGCCAATGCCTTCTATTTATTTCCATGGAAACTATGATAGATAGGAAGAGCACAATAAGACTACTTGATAGAGCAAATTCTCACCTACAAAATGTTATTATCATAGTCAACAGCAGTAGCTATGCATTTTTGCCATGTATGTACAAGAACTTGTAAGCTGTGTTTGCAAAAATCTATGTGGCTGTCTGGAATGCGGCTTGTCTTTCACATTAAAGTCACTGCCGATGAAATGGAAACTCCACTGCTTCTCTGTGCTAGTATGGCCAAAGCTGAAACTCAGAACTAGATGCATCAGCAGTGTTTTCAGGTGATGTCATATATACCACATTATGTGTTAAAAATCATAATATATTGATTCTGCAGTGAAAAGTACTCTGGTAGTTATGCAGATGTTAGCTTTCCATGTTGCTTGCCAAACTCCTGGAAAGCTACAATGTTAATTATAATGCAACAGTCCTGGATGAGTGAAATATTTCTAAAGGATATGTTCTTTGCTTACTTTTTCTAAGTAACATCAAAGGTTTGTCAACTATTGAAATAAAGCATACAAATCTATCTGGACATTAATGTTTAAGCTTCTGGCAAAGATATATTCTTTCTTTACAGTGGCTTTGACAGATCCTTCAGTTCAGACAAAACATCAAACACTCTCCCTAAACACCGAATTCTGCAGAGTTCAGAACACGCCTGAGACTGTTTAGAAAATGGTTTAGAGTTTCTAGTATAGTCAGGAGGAAAAATATTGTACAGAACATCATAGATCTTCTCAAAAACTGTTTTGTGTTTGTTTGTTTGTTTTTTGACAAAAATAAAAGTAATAATGAAAGTTTGTTTCTCAGACACATTTGTGCAAAATCAAATCACATGACTAAAACTGTGACTCTAAAGGTCTTCATCAAAATTTGTCACGATACTGTGATTTTTTACCTTTTCTTTTTTTTGTCATTCAAAAATTGCAGTGAAGCAGTTGAAAAAAAATAGTCTTCTTAAGATATATCATGAATATATCCTACTTTGTGGGCAATATAATCTCAAGAAATTGCACCATTCATTCTGTTATGGAATCCTATTTTATAAAGTCATTCTCCATGATGACAATGTTATAAGTCTATACTAAGAAAGCATTTGATCTCTACGCTTTCTGTACCAATGGAAATCCATTTATTCTGTAGTAGGTCCTTGCACTGGATTCATACAGTGCAAATAATAGAAGCAATTTACTGATTTTACCAAATATGGACAATTTTTTGAGAGTGAAAATACAAAAGGAAAATTCAACACCCTACTTCTTTGCAGCTGTGACCTTAGACTTAGTCCTCATTTTCATTATCCTACCTTGCTTTTTGGTCTGGCTTGTGTGCTAAGTTATAAGTGAGTTCCATAAATGTGAGAGTAAGGGCTAAGGATGAAAAACACCTTGTAGTTACAATGGTTATGTAGCTGGGAACTGAGGTTGCACCTGCACGCACACACATTGTACTCAAGGGATTATTTTCCTGGGTGGTACAGAAGGAGATAAAGCAGTATCTCCATATATAATTTAAAACAATTGACTGACATTGCAATTGCAAGTGTTTGATCTCATAGCTACCCTCATAAATATGTACTCGGTTAATTGGTGAAGGATCTCTCCAGGTCCAGAAATTTGTACAGTTCCAAAGGTTCCTCCAAGCAACTTATCCTCTCTCTAGAGAAACTCTTGTGCTTCAATGAATTGATTAAGATCTCAGCTGGAATTTGGCCATTCCAAAGACTTTCTTTGAAATTTCTATTGTAGAACTGGCCAAACAGTACATGGCATAAATAATCAGAGAAAGTTATCACTGAAGACAAAAAAAACAATAGTTACAAGGGGCAATCTTCTGTACATAGTCAAGGTAGTTAGGAAGTGTTCTATAAGTAATTTAGGGTAATCAGCAGCAGTGAATCATACATGTGCTGCAGTGGTAACGTAGGTCCACATACCAGTAGGGTATTCAACAGAAAAGCAGTTCAGTTTCATCATTACCTAGATAGAAATCAATCCTTCTCTTTGAGAGATCCAATTCCCCATATATTACCTTATGAAAAGATATTACTACATTTCAGAGATATAAAAAAAATAATAAAAAATGTATCTGTGAGATTCTTCCTTCTTTTTTGTTCAGTTCATTTGGGGATTTCTTTGGTCATTTATTTAGACATTTATCAGACTTTCTTGGAGAAAGACATATATTGATTCACATGGGCTGGCCTGTCTGCTTCCATCCACCTGCCAATCAAAATTTTATAGCAATTTCCACATCATGGTGGAACTGTAGTTACCTGCTTTCTTTTGTTTCAGGTGGGAGCATTTGCCATTATTAAGAACTGCAATCAGCTTCTCTTTAATGCTATATAAAGCTAAATATTTTCTGAAGAATCTAATTATCAGTAATTGAAATAATAACAGAAAAAAAAGGTTTTTGTTTATTTGCTTTTTTTTTTATGTTTATTTTTTTCTTAGAATGATTTGCTGAGGGTCCAGGTTGTGTTTTCTGAAATTATCACTTACCATAGGAAATAACAAAATACATAGTTTACAACACTCAATTTTCTAAGTTATAAAAGACAAATGGAATTTCTTAGGCACCAATATCTATGTTTAATTTCAGAGACCAATGAACCATTTTGTAACCCATCCATCAGGAAAATTTTGCAGTTCTCTAGAAAGCAGTTTTTCTTATAGGCCATTCAAAATAAACATAAAAATTTCTAACTTTTTACGATTCTATGGTCTTGTGGAAGCTGTACTTAGTAAAGTGATTAATTGTAGCAGAAATTTGGAAGTGCTTACTCTTCAAATTGTAATCTGCACCTTTCCACTAAAATACTAGGAGCAATTTAAGTTTCTATTATTATCAATCAGGAATGTTTCAAGTAGAAGAACAGATTAGCAGTCATCAGACCAAATCAAAGATGGTCACCACTGTTCCTGTGAAGATCACTGCAGCAGAGGGAGAGATAATTGTATTTGAGGTAAAGGACTCATTGTACCTTTGTCATATGGGATAGTGGAAGGTCTCATGAGTTCAAACCTGGAAAAAACCCTGAAGGACAAATGTGCAATGTAATATATCATTAAAACAAATACAAATCAGATAACTGACTCAGTCAAAGATATAGAAAAAAAAAATTGGTCAGGAGAGATGTATATGAAACAAGACAAAACTGTTGTGCATTTTTAGCAACTACCTCCTGTATTTGCAGTACTGTTTGTGATATGACTATGGGTAGAGCAAAAAATGGAAAGTACCAACTAGTACAATTGTCATACATCACCAGAGACTGACTTTATTAAAGTACATTTTATTTGATGATCCTTCTTGTTTTTTCAGGATATTTTATGATTTCACAATTATCTGATGTGTACCGTTTCATGTAAACATTAATTAGAAACTGGGAATATTAATACTTTCTTTCTTTCTTTCTTTTTCTTTCTTTCTTTCTTTCTTTCTTTCTTTCTTTCTTTCTTTCTTTCTTTCTTTCTTTCTTTCTTTCTTTCTTTCTTTCTTTCTTTCTTTTTCTTTCTTTCTTTCTTTTTTTTTCTTTCTTTCTTTCTTTCTTTCTTTCTTTCTTTCTTTTTCTTTCTTTCTCTTTCTTTCTTTCTTTCTTTCTTTCTTTCTTTCTTTCTTTCTTTCTTTCTTTCTTTCTTTCTTTCTTTCTTTCTTTCTTTCTTTCTTTCTTTCTTTCTTTCTTTCTTTCTTTCTTTCTTTCTTTCTTTCTTTCTTTCTTTCTTTCTTTCTTTTCTTTCTTTCTTTCATCTCTTTACCACTTTCTTTATCTCTTTCTTTCTTCTAAAGAGCAGCGTCAAAGAAGATTCTTGGGGAAACAGAAAAAGAGGGAATCTTAAGAAATGAAGAAAAAAAGTCTTGTTAAAAAGAAAGAAGTTTTAGAAAACTGCAAAAAATTGAGACCCCCTAGTTAAAGGTGTACAAACTGAACCTCTGTACTTAAATGGGGACCAGTTACAATGTTTCTGACAGGACTTTATATACTATATTCTGACAGGATTGCAATAGGGTTAATGAGATTTAAAAGGTCCTAGGCATGTTAGAACATACAGAACAGACATCTAAGGACTGTCCTTCCACAGGGTGTATATTTCATTCGAAGATAAGTTGCTCCTAACTGACATATACAGAAAGGATGAAAAATCAGGATGAAAATAGCCTGGAAAATTTTGGTTGTTTTGGGCTATGTGTGTATCTGAGGCTAATTTCTTTTCCAAACTTTTAGTCAAAAATCTACAATAATTTCAGAGAATCATGATTAGGGAATTTGCAACAAATGACACTGTTTTACTCATGTTGTTGATTTTTAGAAAACTTTTGGTAATGTCATATCTCTTCAAGTTAAAAATCACAACCTTAATAAACGGAAGAGGGACTTCTGAATTCAGAAACCTAAATTTTCTTTTGTTTTGAGCCTCTCCAACTCAAAGCATGGAATTTTATTTTATTTTTTATTTTATTTTATTTTATTTTATTTTATTTTATTTTATTTTATTTTATTTTATTTTATTTTATTTTATTTTATTTTATTTTATTTTATTTTATTTTATCACTCAGAATTGATTCTATAGCTCACAGTGTTTCCAGGATGCCGATCTAGGATTAGACGTACATCTCTCCTGTATAGATAATGACAACTTTGGGGACTCAAGTTGAATAAATACAGTATTAGAGTAGAAAAAAATGTGGAGAAATAAAAACTAAGTTTCAATACAAATATCGATTTCAAAGACAAGTAATGGTGGGAGTTTCACTGAGAGTTTATATGGCAGTATCTGTAAAACTCTTTCTCTTGTTCAGGAAATCCATGAAAAGCTGACTGATAAAAATACAAAAAATAAGACTGGCCATATCAATGCTCCTTTTCTTTGTGCCTTTTCTAAAGCCCTTTGGCTTTGGCCCTTGCTCCAACTCTGCTTGGCTCATTGCAGTTTGGTGGTAAAGGGAAGGAATGTTTCCACTTCTTGTCCAGCCATCTGCTCACCCTGCACAGCCCTCGGGGCAAAATGGGATCATAATTTAAGAGATGTTGAAGAAGAATTTCTGTCCAGAAAAGCATAGTTCTGGTCACAGAATGTCCTACAAAATCCTACTCTTCTGATTAAATTCTGTGAATCTGCAAATTGTTGCTTTTGATCCCGTTCTTGTTCTGATCACCATAAAGGCTAACCATTTACTTCTGTTGTCAGGTACCTCAACCGGACAAGCAGCAAAACTCTCTATGGAACAAAGTGTTCTAACATTGCTAATAATCTGTCATGTGTCAATTTAATATTACAAAATGATATCTCTTCTCTCAGTATCCATTTTTAGAAAAAGACTAGGAAATTGCACAAAAATTGTTAATATTGTAACATTAAGCACTCAGAAGATAAATGTAAGATTTGATCTCCTATATTGTCTTAATTCAAATGCTTAGTACATATCCACCTTGAGTCAGTCTTCAGTTAAATGGTAGTATGATAGTCATATGATATGATAGTAGTCTGTTCTCCCATGTATAATTCAGCACACTGGAAGGATGACCTTTAGTTAGAAAACAGCTATTCAGAATTTTGTCTCAGCATTTTGCAGAGTGCAGTTCCATGTTTTATTTACTGCACACTCTTCAGTCCTTCTGTGAACTCAGAATAATTCACTCACTTCTGGGGTTTTGTGTAACACTCATCATTACATAGTATTTAAGTGCTTCACATTTATTAAGAGTTTTCACAACATCCCTGTGAGATTAAGGGATAGTATTTATTGTCTCACTGGTACAGATAGGGACAGATAATTTAAGATAAAAACATCATCTTGGCCCTGAGACACTTAGCATTTCCCAAAATATTTCCCAAAGCATTTCCCAAAAGTATTTCCCAAAATACTTTTGTTTTTTATAGCTTTTTACACTTTCAAAGCAAACTGCCACTCACTTCAGTTGGGAATTCTAAGCATTTTTATGAAATTTGTGACTCATATTAAAAAAAAGGACCTTTTCTCTGTCCATACATGATAAATAAATAGTTAAAGTATACTGCTTAGCACAACAAGGGAACTTTTTGACAGTGTTAGGAAAAGAATCTGGTTTGCCAGTCCAAGATATCTTAACAAAATTTCCTCTTAAAAAGCTGCTTCCCTCTTATGACAGTTTACTTTCTAATAATATCTTGTCCTTAAACACATACACATTTGTCCCCAAACAGTTTCTGTCATCTTCTCAGGAAAAAAAAAAAAAGATATTTATTTATCTACTTATTCATTTGTTTGTTCATTTACACATAGATAAACACAAGGATAATATTAAATTGCATCTGTAGAAGTAATTTTAATTCCTCAATTTCAGGTGCTTAAAGTATTAATTAAGGATTATTTTAGGTATTTTAGGTATTAGGTTTAAGTATTTTATGTAGAAACAAAGGAGACCAGATTTAAGCTGGAGTAGCTTACCTGTATTATGTATGAGTTTCTATTCAGTCTATAAAAGATTTGAAGGTTAAAAGGCAATTCAGTTCCTTAAAAGTCACTCACAGGGGATATTGCTGCATAAATTCTCTACACGAATTTCAACATACAGATTTTATTCAGAGGAAACATGACTGAATAGAGAAAGAAGACGGAGTTGCAGTCACCTATGGAAGAATAAGGGGACCATCACAGCTTCCGAATCACAGAATCACAGGGGTTGGAAAGGACCTCTGTTGATCATTTAGTCCAAGCCCCTGCTAAAGCAGGTTCCCTACAATTGTTTGCACAGAAAAGTATCCAGGCATGTTTTTATTATTTTAGAGGAGATTTCACAACCTCTCTGGGCAGCTTGTACCAGTTCTCTGCCACCTTCAAAGTAAAGAAATAAATGCTCAGTAATTCTCAGTGGTGAAGAAAAAAACTTGAAGAGGTACTCTGGAACTCTTGCATTTAAAGCAGCTCTCTCATATCTGTCTACTTGTTCAACAATCTGCTGACCTGTTCAATAGATTTAACTCCCACAGGACTTATCCAAACTCAGTTTCTTGACATCCCTAGCTCTCAAGTAAGAAAATATCCTTGTTTTATGTGAATGACCTTGCTTAGCTTGGCATGTGATGCTTTATTGTCTACTGTTTTTAAATATATTGCTGCAGAACTAAGGGGTAGTGCAAACACTCTATCGGCCATCCATCACTGTTAATATGAATAACTCTGTATTAAATAGATGAATATTTATTCATCTCCATGTATGTTCTTTGGGAGTAGTAAACAATATGCAGAAGTGCAGATGCCGCCGCACAACAGAAATGTTACCCTACACATGAGTACATACAAATACTTTGCTTGGAGCAAAAAGTCTGGTCCACTGACTTAAACAGGGAGTGGAAAGAAAGACAGACGGGAATGTAAAGGTATTAAGTGATAATAAATGAAAGTGTCTGAGAGGGAGTAGAAAAGAATGCCATAGAGTAAAACAAAAAGTGGTAAGGAGGGAATCTGACAGTTCTTAAAAAGTATTTTCACAGTACTGTATAGTTTTCTAAGGTGATTTAAGAGCTCACAGAAGAAAAATAGAGAATAGAAAAGTGGTAGTGCAAGAATTTCAATGATCAAGTTCTTATCCAACCACTAGGCCTAATTTATGTTGCCTTTGTACAAATTTCCTACTGCTGCTCCTTTTGCAATTCTCTAAATAAGCTGAGAAAGTAAACTCTGTGTGCTTCCTATTGTTTTGAGGAATGGATGGTATTTTCCATAAACAGAGACATAAAGTAAGAGGGCTGCTCATGGATGTCAGTGAAAAAGGTCTTTATTTCGGTGCTGACAGCTTGGAGGTTTGTGGTTTTGTAATTGATCCTAAATCTTCACTCCATCAGGAGGCAGGAAAGGAGACAGTTTAGTAGAGTTACATTTAAGTATGACACAGAATGAATCACTATCCTGAAACATGGATGTTGTTACAGTTGATCAGGATGATGATGACATTCATGCCTACTCCAGAGAATGTTCCCCATAAATGACACCCTTCATCCCAATAGAAAATGTTTAATGATTTCCATAACTTCTTAGGATGTGAATAATTTGAAGCACAGTCCTTGAATGGGGAAGAAGCTAATCAAGCTTCCAAGCCCGATAGATGACAAAAGGACACGAGGGAGACTTAAGCCCTTGTCTCTGCTCAGAGCAGGAGGCGCTGCACTCTTGCCCCAAAAGATGTGAAGCTCTAGAGATGGAAAGAGAAGAGGGCGTGTATAATAGTTCAGACCCATGAGGGTCAACTATGTTATGATGGTCCAGACAAGGACACAAGACAGAACAACTCCATTAAAAAAGGTGAAGTAATTAGTAATTAGAGTCTCCAATTAGTAATTGGAGACTCTATGCTGTGAGGCAATAAGGCCTCTGTAGACAGGTTTTCTGCCTACCAAGAGGTGCATTTAGGACATCAGGGAGAGGATATCAGGTATAACAATGGAATACTACTATCAGCCCTTGCGTTTTCCACAGGAGGCTGCAACAAAGTTATTACCCTTGAAATTATATTATTTGCTGTGTTAACCAATGTCTGATTGAATGATTTGATATTAGCAGTCTACATAGCATGTAAGTGTTAACCGTTTACAGGCTGGTTCGGCCTGCTGACCTATGGACCCATGCCCTGGGAAAGAGAAAAGTGGAAAGGGGGAAGGGTAGGGAGATGGGTCTAAAAATAAAACAGCAGCAGCCATCGAGGAGGAAAGCTAATTTACTGAATAAGATATTGGAATGCAAAATAACACAATATAATACAACATTATTGGAATTCAAGCTAATAAATCAAAAAAAATGAGAGAGAGAGCATCCAAAAACAGAAGGCCTTACTCTAATGCTGAATGCAAGACTGCAAGGGAGTAATTATCTTGTTAATTTTTAATTTTTTTATTTATGTCATTTTTAATAAAAGAAGTACATCATAAAATTCATTAAAATCAAAAGCTTACAAACAGAAAACTAAAAGTATTTTTCTTAATATCCAGCAGTGACTGTTTATTTAAATTGAAGGACCCTGCCTTATAAGGTTGTTTTGTATAGAAGAAACGCTTCCAGGAATTTTGCGAAACTGGAAAGCAAATTAGCAGAAAGTGGAGGGTTCTAGCTTACTTTAGATTATATCTCATTTCTTATGTTATTATTAAATGTTATTAAAAACAAAAAAAAAACAAAAAAAAAACAAACAAACAAAAAAAAAAACAAACAGAAAACGGGAAATCACCACTAAAGAAATCTCCTTTTCAGTATTTCCTTGTAATCTGTGATTTGTTAGGACTTAAGACATGAAACGATATTTTTAGAGAACTGAAAGGGAACACATTCATTGTAAAACCAAATATCTTTGTGTCTTTCCCCTGGGTTTCATCCTTTTGAGAAATGAGAGGAAGCTAACAAAACAAAGGAGATTTCAGGAACACCCAATAACAACTAATATAAGGAATTTATTTTGAGAAATTGGAATACATGCTTACATTTAGAAAAGAGAAGAAACTGATAATGAGCAGTCCAAAACTGAAAAGAAAGTGGTCAGACAATAATTCCACAAATAGAGAAAGATAAACAGGATTATCCAGTAGAAAAACAGGCTTACAAGTGTTATCAGAAGTTAACTGTAACAGAGATTAAAGATGGCATGATAAATGTAAGAACAACTCAAAACTGTATTTTATCCTTTCTCAGAATAATACGCAAAGAAGCCAGTTGTTACATATGTGCTGCAGCAAGTGATTATATCATAGTACTTAACTATCAGAATCACTTTATTAGGGGTTCATATTATATGTCTCTGTATGAGTATTGTTACGGATAATGACTAACCTCAAATACAATCTCAGTTAAAGGTGTGTTGCTTTGCAGATTATGCAGTCTATTTCAAGATTAAATAAAGTGAACATAGATCTATTCCTGCAGTTACAGCAATGAGAAAACCACACTAATCCACTGGAAGAAAGGTAATGGAGAATAAATGGGCCCATAAGCCTCATTCCTATTGAAGCCCTTGTGTTTTCCAGCAAATCAGGTACCATCAACTTTTCTGTAATACTGCTTGATGCAACACCACACCTGTAATTCCAACAAGGATTGATTATAAAATTTCCTTAATCTCATCAAGTTGTAATCATTTCTTCATATTCAGTATATATAAATAAGCCCCCTTGTTGGATATTTAGGTTTGTTCTTTTGTGACCATAGGTAGATCTCATTTACTCACATATTTACCTATCCACTTTTGTGTCACTATTATCGCACAACTTTTTAGTATCTGCATTAGCATTCTTGAATTTGGACTCTTTAAAACTAGTTGATATTACTCATACCTATCTTTACAAGGAACTGTAGTTCCTTTCATGCATTCAGATCTTTCTTCAGGTATGCAGGAATGAGTAGGCAGGTTTTCTTCTTCTCAAGAAGGTATAATCTGAGTAAATGTATATTTAGCATGTAATCTTTTTATAATATATAAAATATAATAAATATAAATATAATTTATATTTCCATCCCCACCAAAGTGCACAGTAAATTAAATAGTGTTGACATTATTGTATTGCATACTTAGTATCACATTGTCACTGAAAATATCGAAATATTTAATTAATCAATATAGCCAACCTTAAAAATGAGCGCAAATTTAGATAAACATTTGTCATTTTCATGATAGAAAACAGCAACAACAGCAGTTTTAAGGATATACAAACTATTTAAAATTTTATTCTTTATTTTAGAATAATATAATCACCAAGGTTGGAAAAGACCTACAAGATCATCCAGTTCAACCACCCACTTATCAATAAGGTGCAAGCAATAAGGTCTCCCCTGATCCTCCTCTTCTCCAGACTGAACATTCCCAGCTCCCTCAGCTGCTCCTCATAAGACCTGTGCTCCAGACCCCTCAACAACTTTGTTACCCTTCTCTGGTCATACTCCAGGGCCTCAATGTCTTTCTTGTAGTGAGGGGCCCAAAATGGAATGCAGTACTGAAGGTGTGGCTCCACCAGTGCTGACTGCACGGGGACAATTACTGCCCTGCTCCTGCTGGCAACACCATTCCTGGTACAAACCAGGATGCCATTGGCCTTTGTTTGCTGCCTGGGCACACTGCTGGCTCGTATTCAGCCATGCATCAACCAACACCATCAGGTCTGTTTCCTCTATACAGTCTTCAAGCCACCCTGCCCCACGCCTGTAGCATTACCTGGGGCTGTTCTGGTCAAAGTGCAGGACCTGGCACTTGGTCTTGTTGAACCTCATTCCACTGGCTTCAGCCCAGCTCTCCAGCCTGTCCAGATCCCTCTGTAGGTCATTGCTACCCCCAGGCAGACTGACATTTCCAGCCAACTTGGTGTCATCGGCAAACTTCCAGAGGGTGCACTCAGTGCCCTCATCCAGGTCTCCAATACAGATATTGAAGAGGATAGGCTCCAGTACCAACTCCTGAGGAACTCCACTCGTGAGTGCTGTTTTGCTTGTGTAAGATCGGCAAACTTTAGGCAGATAAACTTTCATAGTTATTTATTCTTGCTAAATGCTGTACATATGCTCAGCACTTGAATTTGACTATTAGAGAGACAAATTCTTAGATTAAAAATTTGATTGTATTTATAAAAAAGGTAGAATGTTGCTGGTAATTCATGTTTATAACATAATTAAGTGTGTTTAAATCTAACTAATCAATTTATTGAAGAATCAGTCCGTAAATAACCACTGTGTCTCAAGACAAGGTCCCCAAATATGTTGCTATCATACACATTGTGCGATTTTGCAAAGATTAAATTGTTTCAGACAGATGAAGGGTAAGATGTCAGCAGACTCAGAAATGATACACTGCTCTCTGTAGGTTTTATGGAGTGTGTAAAGCTAGTACTTTTCTTCTAGTACATCTTCAAAGACCAGAAAAAATTAAATTAAAATGTTCTGTTCTGTATAGTTTACTTTTGCATTCATCATGGAGAAATGATGACTTGCCTTTTCTGTCTAATACCTATATCCCAACCTTCAATATATGTCTGTGATATAAACTGTTCCACTTATTGTTTTTCTTCAAATATTCAGTATGCATATTACCACAAAACTAGATACTGGACTTGCACAGATGTCTTTTTCCAACGTAGTTTTCCATAAAACTACATCATTTATATTAATTGCAGCATCATATCACTACAGTGAGTACAGAAAGCTAATATATACTTCTAACCTTTTAAGAGTACTTCAAATTCTGCATCACAAAGACTATAGCTGTCATGTTAATTACCTAGCTGTATGAAAACTGGGTTATCTTTCAGCCTCTGGCATTTTTTAAGTTCATTCATTTTCTTATTTGTCTTTCTCTTATGTCTTCATTTTATTGAGAAACTCTAAATATAGTAGGATCATAAAAACGCAGCCCAACAATGACATGAATAAGGAGGAACATTTTTTTAAATGGGATTGAGCACTTTAAATTCCATATATATATTCACTGTTCAGTCATTTCTTTCTTTTCTTATTTGCAGCTACATATAGCTACTTAAAGAAATGGCAGACCCTACTGAGACTTGATACTTTTGAACTGATAAAAAGCAGGGATTATAATAATAAATTATTAAATACACGTTTCATATTATTTAAAAAAGAATCATTCTTTAATAAGTGACAGCATCAGATTTAAATAGCCTAGCATCCAAAGATTCAGTCTGTCAGTAGAACTATATAAAAAAGAACCTTATTCACCATTACTTTGCCCTTTTTTAATAGCCTGTGCAGCTGTGCAAGGTGAGAGTGAATCAGAATTAACTAACTTTAATGAGCACCTTAAAGCCATTTTACGTTCGTATCAGTCATTGCATTGAAATGCAGCAGAAAAGAGCATCCTGCAGAATTAAATATTTTTGTTCATTGGGATTTTCTCAGTAAGAGAGATTTGAAACTCCTTTCTTCATTCTTCAACTCAGATTCCCTGCTACCAGTTGTGAGAAACTTAGGAGTTAGATGACTTGCTGAGGAGGTTGTGGAGTCTGTCAAACTTCAAGACTGTGGACTTCATATGATTACAGAATAGCACCTAAAGTCTTCTACTTGTTAACTATGATCCATCTGCTGAGCTGCATATGTACTGTATGTGTACTACTGGTCAGAATATAGGAGGTCATTTTTAGAATAAACAAACCTGTTGGACATGCTTCTGCACCCAGACTAGTGAATGACCTGGAAGGCTCAGAAAGGTTGCACCTGCAAGAGCATTATCTTAATGCTTGGATAGCTGCAAGTCTGATCTTCTGTGCAGCCTTAGGACATAAGCATGCTAGCAGAGGGAGCAAGAGTATGCATTTGCACAGTGGCAGAGCCTGCTTTTTGCTCCTTGACAGAAAGACAAGCAGCTGTCAGATGAAACTGAAATACATTTTTAGCATCTGCCATGAAACTAAAGCCCTTTTTAAGCCAAAATCATTTCTGTGATTAATAATTAATGTCACCAATTTGTGCAGTTACCAGTGTCCTGGCGAATTCTACTACAGTGTTGACAAATGGAAAATATGCTCATCACTTTTAGAAATAATATTCAGAATTTCTTTGAAAGTTTGCATATTAAAAACTTGAAGGCAATGGCAAGCATGTATTGCTTTAACTGATTTTTTTCTTCACTTCTTTTAAAACTTTGACTACAAGTAGTTTAGTTCTGTCCATGCGTAGTAATTACAGGTGGTTTTTCAGCTATAAACTTAGCCACTGGAACACAGCATAAGTGTTCAAGGGAAGGCTTCAGGGTTAATAAATTAATAAGCATGTGAGAACAAACACCAGATACACAAAAGACATAAACTTCAGTATTATGGCCCTAGACAATCTACCAAGCAATAACATGTCCTCCATTAAGCTGCCATTATTGATTTTTAGTATTATAAGGTTAAATCTGTTCCCTGAAAGCTCCCTCAATTAAATGGCATTCATAGAGATGCACATCCTGATTAAATGAGAAGTATTCAAATTTGTTTTTCCCATCATTTTACAGCTTAGCTGCAGCTCAGGATTGAGATAGATTCACACGCTCTTAATTCTCTCTCAGTTGATAATAGAATGGACTGCTTTAACTCAGAGAATTATTTTGTTATGATTTTTTGTGCTGCACAAGTAACTTGGTACATAATTTAAAGCAAATAGACCATGAAAAAACACAGTTCAATGAATACTGTGTTTGATATTACTTTAAGCACTGGCAAAAATTAACAGTAATTGTATGATAAAGGCATGGAGAATAAAAGAATGAGCTTCAATATTTCATGTCTTTTGTAAGAACTATAAAACCTAAAGCATGAGATCAGGTGCTATTTACAGCTGAGATGAGGGCTCCATACACTATAAATGATATTTTAGTCCCAAATTAATTAGAAGGCCTATTTATTGGTTAGGTTTCACGAGGGTTAGAAAGATTGGGAACTCCAGAAGAGAAATGGAACTTTACTGATCCTTTACCATACTCATGAAACAAGTATATACTGGTTCAAGTAGGCAACCTGCTAGCCACAAGTTGCAAAACTTCACTGTATGTCACCTGTGGAGTAGGTAATTTAACCTATCTGTAAAAACAAAATGATTTAAAGTTAAGGATACAATACCTCCTAATGAAAAGCTGTTTAGTAGCAGGAATTCCTACTGGTGATTCAAGGCAATTCAGGATGTGTCATTTTAGTCCAAAAAGACATTTCATATCAGTTCACTGGCATAACAAACATGTAGAATCAAGAAAGTAAAGAATGATAAATTTGTTAAGAGACAAAATTACAGTTCTGTCTATTTTCTTGCTTTCTATTCAGATCATGGCATTACTGGTGAAGAGACTGAGTTGGTCCAAGTGGATTTTTAATAAATAAGTTTTGAGTAAGTATGTTTTGTTTTTAGTTATTAGTTTACATTACTACTTCAAGTCTGAATAATTAAAATAATCAATGTAAAGTATGGTTCAATTTTGATGTTAGTTGAATGTATTTTTTATTTATGTGAAAAACGAATTTAATTTATGAGATAACCAAAAATAGTTGCCATGGTTTCTGTATTTTTAATATTTAATGAAAGATTATTTGTTGATATTATCAGAGGTATATGGGATAGGTTGCTGGTAACAGTATTGATGTCAGTGTTCCATTGATGGTTATGAAAAAAAAACTGCATGATAGTTGTCTGACTGTGTGAGAGAAAATTACCTTTCTTAAACTTTTTCTTTTGTTAATATCACTGTAGTGAATCAAGTATAATTGAAATCATACAAACATGGACTACTGTTTCATGCATTCCTCAAACCAGTGAGAAATCTGCTGACAAAGTAAAACTGGCATTCACCAAGTTAGGCAATTCGGTGCATTGTTCTCAGGGAGTAAGTAGTATTGATTCAATTGATTCAAGCATAGGCAAGTGGTTTGTGGATGAAATTAATTATAGGAGTAGGGTGACTTCCTAAGGTCTTAAGATTGATTCAAAGTTTTTCTAATATTGCTTGCCTGAAATAAAGACCTTAATACAAAGACTGTTCAACTCTAGAGGGAACCTAGCCGTGATATCAATAGGAGTATAGTTGACACAGAGACAATTCCTTACAAGATGACCTGTTTTTGTCCAGTATCTCTCTAGCCAATTTATCTTATCTAAGATTTTTTTCTTTGCTTGCTTTTGTTTGTTTGTTTTTCCTGTAATAAACAGGGAGCAGCAAGTGCAGACTGTTGATCAAGGGGAAAGGAAACAGGAGCTGAGCTTTGAAAGGAGGCTGTCAATGCAGGGTGGTAGTAACCAGGTTTATTCAAGAGTCCAGGTCACCAAGTGTGTCTATTGCAGTGAGACAGCTCAGAGGTCAAGGCAGATAGCTTAGTCAGCAAATCAAGGTCGACATGTGCATATTTAGAGGGACAATCAAAACATTGGTGTGCTCTTAACACCGTTGTGGTTGAAATGAAGACAGCTGCTCCCTACTTCCATACCATAAAGAAAAGCACAGCTGCATACTTTTTGCTGTTTATAGAAGCATGCTTAGCCAGTGTATCAAAGTGCATAAAATTCTTTGCCATAATTTGTATCATTTTGAATGCTATTACTGTTTAAAACATAGCATATAGTGAAGTTAATTTTCACCTCTAAATGCGCTTTTAATTCATTTAAATGAGTGGTCAAATCTACCAAAAAATGCAAGATCTCTAGCACAGATTTTCCTTTTGGTTTCATAAATTGCTTGATTTCATTTTGAAAATCAAAATCTTTTTAGCTTTTCATCTTCGCATAGCCACCTTTCTTCAGAAAAGTAACTGATCTAGTCCACATGATCATCTTCCACATGTTTTAGGAACTCCTGGAGCTGACCGTGATTTAATCCCTTGGATTTCATGAAATTCACAGCTTTGATGATGATTTGTACAACATCAAATCATAGAGTCCTGAGAGTTGGAAGTCATCTAGTCCAACTCCCATGCAATGAACAGGGACATCCACAGCTCAATTAGGTGCTTGAATCCAGGTCCAGTCTGACCTTGAATGTCTCCAAGGACAGGGCATCCACCACACCTTTGGGCAACCTGTTCCAGTGCCTCACCACCCTCGCTGTAAGACTTTTTGCTTACATCTGATCTAAATCTATCCTCCTTATATTTGAAGCCATTCGCTTTTGTCCAACCACAACAGACTCTACTAAAGAGTCTTTACCCTTTATCTATTTTTAAAGCTTTCAGACATAGATTTTCTTGATAGAAAATGCAAGTGATATTTCATCAAGTGTAAGTTGCTGGCAGCAATTTCATCAGCTTCTATTAATTTTATAAGACCCTTGTTTTTGCCAACTGTGGCACCAGAGCACCACAGACACACACATCAGTAGGTAGATTGAACTATTAATTTCAACAATTGCTGTGTTTTACTCATCAAGTAGCATGAGTACACAAAACATGTAATACCCACAGATTTTAATTCAACTGAGTATATGTGCTGGGCTTAATAGTAGAGTTATTAATGCATACACCTTCCCCTCCAAAGTGTTCTATTGTCTCTTACGCAGTCTGTGCTTGATCTATACACAATTGACTCACAAAAAATATTACTAAATTTATGATCTTGTGGAGTCACATTACTAGCTGTCCAGAGTCACATGTGATCCCGCAGACAACAGGTTGGACATGCCTGCTCTCTAGCAAAGAGGTCTCATAGTCAAGCTGACTATTGAAAGCATTCATAGATTTTTGTATCAGTGAAAACTGCCTTCTCCTTTTTCCTGCCTTTCATTGTATCACAAATTTTTCAGTGTAAGTCACTGTAAATCGCATCAGTGTCCTGTATATATCATGAAGTGTAACAGTTGCAGGGTTGGGCTGAGTGGCAGACAGCTGCAAGACAGAAGATACACTGTAGGTCTATGGCATTAAAATCTGAAAGACTCCAGAACATGCTGGAGATTCAAAAACATTCAGTAGGAAGTTCATATTTGATCTTTGAAAATTTCCCCTCTGTCCAGGGCCATTGTAGAAAAGTCAGTTTCTGTTCCCAAATAGATAGATAGATTTATATTCATAATCCAATTTATTCCAATTATGTGGAAAATGAGTAGATGAAACATGCACTGATCTTGGATGTTCCACCTAGAACAAAGAACTACCTAGTTCTGCAGAGCATTGTGACTGAGATATTTGAATAGTACACCAGCAGTTTAACTGTTGATCTCTAAAAGCTTAGAAGTTCAACAAGATCTGATAAACAATTTCATCCTTGATTACAAATATGCTCTTGTACACCATGAAATATTTCAGTTCAAAGACTTGTCACTCAGCACTTTACAGTATGTGAAAATTTCATTACTTTCAATGAGAAGAAAAGCCATGACTTAAAATATAAAACTACAAAAAATTCAAAAAATTAAAACATTATTTTTTTCACAGTTTTGAGATTACTGGTTAAGCGTACTTCCAGACTGAAATCATTCAGAGTTTTCTAAAGTGTAATGATGTGAAAGTGGAAGCAACAGAAGAAATACTGAGTAAATAATCATAATTTTGCATTCTGTAGGAGTAACCTATAGTGCCTTAAATGTTAGCATACAGTGTTAGCTTATGAGATGAAGGGGTAAAAATGGAGACAAACTTCAACAGATTTGTGTTCATATGTGCAAGTTAACTATATAAAATCAGTTGATTATTCTGTGCAAGCAGTACATTTCTGCCATGATTTATTTTCTTAATAAAACATAGCCACTACTCTATATTTGCTGTGTGACATTTAAATAACATGAACTTTTCAAAAGGTTGGGGAAAAATATATTAAAATGATGGAAAAAACTTTTTCCTTTAGGTTAAGGGGGTTCATAGGGTATGCATTTCAACCTCTAATAGGGAGCATTGATTTCCCATCTCTAAGGGAAAAAAGAAAATACATTATCTTTTCTAGAAAAATAGGAATTGATAATTTATTTATTTATTTATTGTCATTTTAAGCAAGTGAATCATTCTGATTTCTAAGCAGAACATTGTACAACCAATTGTTCCCTCTTGCAATTTTCTATCAGTGGTCCAGTTGTGATACTTCATTATGTCATATGTGCGCTAGAGACAGCATAAATTTTCTCATTTTCATCTCAAAATGTGCAAATATTAGATAACAGGATAGTAACCATGTTTCGGAAGGTATGTCAGTCTGATTAGTTGGCTTAGGCATGGTCCATTTAAAAAAAATTGTATTTATATATTCAGTTTCATGCAGAATATGACTGTTTCTTTCAGTAGTTTTTCTTTCTCTATTTCTTTTTCATTTGGTTAAAACCAGCTACAGGATCCCCCTGTGTTTTCATTATATATTGTCATACCATCCGATTTTCAAAGCTTCTTAAATATACAAAGGCACTGGATATGTAAATCCTTTTGTTCCATCCATACAGTTAATGACATTGAACAAGTAATTTAAAGGCCTGGTAACTGAACCAAAGAGATTTTTTCCATCTGTCTTGTAGCCTATAGAATGGTAGCAACCAAGACATTCTTTCCCTCATCTTAAATTAGCTACTGTGTAAGTTAATCCAGCCACATGTTAGGGATCATTAACAGAATAGCCTTCAATGCCTGGTATATACAAACGTATTCAGACAATATGAATAAACATGAAGAAATTTAGCCAATCATTTCATCTAAAAGATGTTGGGAGAAGGAAATGAATCATATGCATACAGTGCTACAAGTGTAATATCATCCTTTGACTTTTCAGAGACCTTTTCTTATTTGGAAAGCTTTATATTATTAAGTACAGAAGTTGTGCATCTAGGAGGAGGCTGTAGCCTATTTAAGATATATATATTTTTTCATATACATGCACAATAACAATACAGATAAGTAATAAAATCAGTCATTTGTCAGGTCTGATAGCTTCTAGATGAAAGAATCTAAGGTACTCTGACTCTGACTAAAAACTGTTCAGCAGCAACAGTCCAAGAACAATGCAGTTACATGGCAGTAACTACATGGGTTGCTCCGAAAGTAATGTCTCCTATTTATTCCCATGGAAAATACAACATATAAAAAACACACAATAATATTATTAGATAAATTCTCAGCTACAGAACACGATTTTTCAACATAGTCACATAATTTTCACCATTAGGCATGCATTTTCATTAGCAAGGTGGCTTGCATTCCACACTCATAAAAATTTGCACCAAGTTGTGCACCAACTCCAAGTTGTAAACTTGGAGTAATGCTAAATGCAAGCTTTTATTTGTTGGAGACACAAATTACCCAAGATAAAAAATTATTCATATAGGTTATTTACTTCCATTAACAGATAGGAAAAACATCAATGATTTTCATTTCATTGAAAGTGTTTTTTTGTTCAACTGGTTTTATTTGTTGTCTGTTTATACTTTTCTTGCTAATTCAACAAAACTGTACGAGTCACTCTTACCTTGTGGTAAATTTTTTAATTTGTCCAAAGTATGGATAAATTTCTTCTTTCTTTTCTAACACAATTCCTATTTCTTTATTTAAACATCTGCTTTTTTAAGACAAAACATCAGTCTTTTTTCTTTGTCACTCTCATAATATCGTAGAGCTAATTAGTTTATTTTTTAAGAAGATTCCAAGCTATTCATACTCACAGGGAACTGATTTTCCTGTGAGTTTAGAGAAATATATATTTACAATCTTCTGGCATTTATCAAAGGTCTAGGGGGAACTTTCCTGGTGATCATCCACCTGTCTCATACATTTCCTTTATCTTTTTTTTCTTTTTCCACGAACTGTCATATAGTAACTCAACTAAGAACACCAGGAGAATGTAGCAATTAGCCTATTTTCATCAGGCGACAGATGTTTCAAATGCTCAGTCATCTTCTAGAGGGGTTGAATCGAGGAAAATGCAACTGCAGTTAGACAGCAAAGATGCATTATAACTTTGGAAAGAAATATTAAAAAAAAAAAACGCTTTAATTTCCAAACTTTCATTTTTAATATAACTTTTCTGTTCAGGGCTTTTTTAACCACTATAAACTGACATTTAAAATGGAGTTATAAGACCTTACTTCTATTTGCTCTTGAGACCAGATACTTTAAATAAATGCATGCATGCATGCATGCATACATACATACATATTTTCCAGGAAAATCATTTGACAATTTTCAAGGGAATAATAATAATTCCTGTAATTCCTGCTATTTTATTGTCTTGACAGTAATAGAGCATTATTATTGTCTTTGGAATTTTATATTTCGTGGTTTCACATTGGTGGAGTTGTGCCAGTGAAGTTCCAGTCAAACAAAATAGCCTGCCATCTTTATCACAGAGAAATATGCCTACTACTTCATGCTCTTGAAATGGGGCAGGTTCCTATTAAGATCTGATGACAGATGACTGTGGGCTCTCAGTATGGGACTAAACCACTAGGGGCCACTTGCTAATTTTGTGGTGAGAGCACAGGTAAATCACTGTTGTTTCATAGCTCTTCAACAATCTCAAAGTATGAATTTTCATGTAAGCAAAAAATATTCTATAAAGAAAAATAATGAAAACTTGATACCTGAAGTTCTACACCTGGCTTGCAAAATCTATATATCTTTTAAATGGTAAAGTAATGACTTATACAGACAGCCAATGAGTTGTAAGAGTCTAGCTCATGTTCATGAATATGGGAGAATTATTTTGTTTTACTCTACTATTGTATCAAACAATTGTAATGCAAGCTCTCATTTATTTTTACTGTACTACTGATAGCCTGAATTGAATGAAAATTGATTACAATCAATTACACCATCTTTCAAGGTAAATAGTACATGCCTACCCACCTAGGTGGTTTATTGGTGTGATTTTCTCTTAAGGTACTTGGTTTGCTACTGCATATTTTTTAAATGAAATATTCTTCAAGGGAAAAGATGAGTTTTAGAATTCAGTAAAAATATTTACATACCTACTCATTCTACACAATCTCACCTCAGTATTTACTGGAAAAGCAATTCAACATGGGGCAAGCAACCCAGAAAATTTCTGGAGACAGTGAAGGATAATTGGTGGTAATTAATGAACTGATGATTCCTAGGTCAGGTAGGGAAATTGCCTTGTTGGACTGGCTATTAATAAATGGAAAAGAATGGATGGATGTTGCAGAAGTCAGTGGCAGCCTTTAAAGTAGTAATCATGCAATAACAGCACTTAAGATTTGAGCAAATTACACTAGACAATTAGAAAAGTCATAGTCTGGGACCTTGGGAGACCAGGTTTGGGGCTGTTCTGAGATCTGCTTATGGTGACCTAATGGGAGAGGACCCAGGAAAGGACAAAAACTTCCAGGAGAAGTGACCTTCCCAAAGCACAAGAACAGACTGTACTGATACATGAAAAAGGCAAAGATCTGCAGTGACTTTTCTTCATCTTGCTTTTTTTTTTACTACTAGGGTTTGCCCTGAGTCTTTCATAAAATTTTACTCACAGTGATCTTTTTAGGTTCTGTAATTACCAGTGTATTTTTCTTCTGCACTGAAACTTGACAAAATTCTAGCAGTTCTTGTTTCTAGCATCCTCATGCTCATTCTGTGAGAAAAAATTATGTAGTCTACTAATGCTGTCTCAGTGAACTTTGCTGCAAACCTCCAATTTCTACCACATTTAGCACAAAAGTAGAGG
The DNA here is from genome assembly GCA_013399175.1 of Odontophorus gujanensis. Taxonomy (NCBI): domain Eukaryota; kingdom Metazoa; phylum Chordata; class Aves; order Galliformes; family Odontophoridae; genus Odontophorus; species Odontophorus gujanensis. The sequence continues at coordinate 37,828 of VXAB01007341.1, read as the reverse complement.
TTCTAAAGCTACTATGTTCCAGTAAGTTTCATGAAAAATTTCATAAGACTAGAGAGGTAATAACCATGACTCTATGAAAACAGTCGTTTCAGCTCAGCAATGCTGCCAGGGACACGGAAGATAAAAGCTTACTTAGGAAAAAGAAAAAAAATAAGTTTTATAGGAGAAAAACTGAGGTGATAGCAGGCAGGAGATGAATAGATAATGGTTTAGGAGTTGTCTAGCATATGGTTAAATCCACATGGTACTGGCTTTAACTAATTCTGCTTCTCTTACTCCTTGGAGTCTGAATTTTGAAAATTTTAAAAAAAAAGTGAAAATAAAAAGCCAACAAAGTTGAAGCTTATAGTCTAGGTATGTAGTGAAACAGAAAGAAATAATTATCTCGTGTCCATAAAGATATCATGCAAGTATACTGTCATAAGTCTGGATATGTGCTCTCACACATGGCCAGTGGAAATCAAATGGAATAGTCTTGGAATATGTGATGACGAAAGGATTCCAACACTGAAAAGCTCATTGGAAAAAAACAAATTATCAACAAAATTATGGGATTATGGGAATATAATGTAAAACAAAGGTGGTAATGGTTACGAATGACAACACCTTTGAGAAATTATTATTGGCCTTCAGATACATCAATATCACTCCTATTAATCTCTTCTAAGGAGAGACAAGGATTTGGGACTTAATCATATTATTTATTTTCTTAATGAAATGAAATAAACATTTATGAAAGAAGCAGAGGAAAAGTATAAAGTGAATGTCTTGATTACACCTTTTAAAGTCAGAATTCTAGCTGCTTATTATTTTTTCAGCGCATCATAACATAGTTATTTTCATCATTGACATACATCATTTTGCTTTATATGTTCAAATTATTTGCTCTGAGAGCATACTTGACAAGAAATGGTCTACTAGATATGACTGAATAGCTATGAAATCGAAACATAAATACCAGATATTTTCTGATTATATGAAACCAGTTGTTGATTCAAGAAAGCCACAGAAGTCTTTCAATTCTGACAACTCCAGTATCCTTAGTCCCTCTGAATTTAATTGTTGTTCATGAGAAGATTAATCCACAGCTTTCAACTGTCACTCTTGGTTTGGTGGAAAATGTAGGGTTAAAGCTGCATCTGCAGCTTATTACTGACAAATGCTTACCCTTACCATGTACTCATAATGAAGCATACTTATTATTTTGGATTAGAATCACTGCAGCTATCAAGAAGGTAGTAACAGATGTTTTCACAAGGGCCTGTGGCCCTGTGAATTCAACAAGAAGGAATTAGGGATTTTGAGGAAAGAAAGCAGAAGTCAGATCCTCTCTCTTAAAATTTCTTTCCAAATAAATTCCAAGACTTCTCCTTAATTAAATACTTCAGGGCTTACTCTACTACTCCAGTCCCAAGAAAGTGAATAGAAGCCTAGTTGATGAGGGCATTGCTTCTTGTAATTACATAATATTTGTAATATGTGAATAAACTAAAAATCAGTAAAAAACAATAGCAAAAGGTGGATGTTTACTGAATGAGACACTAAAGCATTCCCGTAGTTCTTCCTTTTTTTCCTGCAGTGATCCATTGGGAGTGGACTGTGGCAACACTATTATCCTGTAGAGGAATATGCTGTCACTCAGTAGTAAGTGCTCTAATTTTAAATGCTATGAATATTCTATTAGCAGAGTGCATGCAATCAAGTGCCAGAGAAGAGTGAAGGACCAATGTCCACTGCCCATACTGTCATTCTAAGATGAGGCACACTAGTCATGCACAATTAACAGGTATTGTGAACATTACAATTTGCTCTGAAACAGAAGGAAATCTGAGTTGCATGGAAATAAGCTGAAATATTTGAGTTGTGTTTAAGGAATATACTTCGATATCTTTTCCAAAGCAGGCATAACTTATGTTTTTGCTACCTATTTAGATGTCTTTCTTGACTCAGATAGCTAATTCAATATCGCTCACTGAGTATTCAGATCACTAAACTAAAACAGCACAAAACAAAAAAAATAGAAAAATTCTGAACACAGGTGTTTGAAGCCATTATAAAAGGGAGAGAAATGTGAGAAATGGAAACAGTGGAAGTATCTTATTATCACAAATATCACGAGTGTCCAGTCAATCCCCAGAAGCTGTAAATAATTGAAAATATCTACTAATTTCAATTAAACGTGTACGCTGAACAAATAGCAAGTAGGATTTTATGTATCTAGTACAGGGTGGTTCAACAATAGGGATCAACAAATTATTAGTTTAAAGATTAATGTATTAGTTCAGCAAAATAAATTAATGCATGCTGGTTGAGTAAAATTTTCCAGTTTAGCTTTCCTTGGTTTGATATGTGAAGGTTTAACAGTCTTACCTTGTGAGAGCAAATCCTTGCTCTACTGACTTCACAGCAGACCAGTTCTTATTTATATAGTGTGTACTGGGAGCTTTGTATCCACCAGGTGCACCAAGAACTCTTTTAGGGGTTCATACAGATTGTTTTGAGTTATAGTATACCAAGATAAAAATTTGCTCAATATGGCAAAATTAGCAATGAATATTTGTCAAATTGAAGGAAAACAGTTGAAGGTTGGACAAGAGTCACTGTGAAGAAGCTGAAGATGAAATAAAGGGGATGAAGTGAGTGGCTGTACAGCCACCCAAGGGCCACACCATGCATGATTGAAGAATATTAGCATATATTATTAGTAAGTCCTTGGAAAAAGAATGAACACATATAGTATTTCTAGGAAATGTATTGCACATGTATACATTAGTTGTATATATGCAGAACCCAAACTCTGAGGGTGTATACTAAATTTGTCAACTCACCTGGTATGTATCATGAGTTAAAAAATCCTGCTAACACCATGTTGGAGTCAGAGTTTTCTTGCCAGACTGTCAGATGACATATCTAATGTTATAATCACTTTTTTTGAAGTTACAGGCAGAAGTCAGTAATGCAGCACATTCTGTAATATATAGTTTTTTCTTCTACTTTTAAGAAATCATGTAGTTCCTCCTAAAAAGCACTGTATTTTTTTCTTCTTTGCACCTAAAGATGTCCCCTCAGAATAAGGGCTTTCTAATCTCAAATTTTTTGTTCCAGATCCAATTTTATCTACCTCTACTTTGAAATTAAGTTTAATATTTATACTTTTTTTATTAAATCAATAATTACATCCATTTACATTTGGATTCTTTGTGAGAAAACAATGAAGCAGGCTTGTTAAGCTATCACAAAAAATGTAAAAAAATATATAGCATATACAAAAACAAACAGACAAACAAACCCACTTGTAGTTCCAATGAATTATAGACATTTTAAAGTAGGTATTCATACAAATAAATTGTATATGTTCATACCACATTTCATACATATTTACCATAGTTTAAAACTGTACATAAATAATTTTGATGTATTTCTTGATGTTCTCACACAGTTTTATGATACATAATTATGAATTCCAAAGCATGTCAGTCAAAAAAAGTAGTCAAGGTTCTTATCTTTAATACCAAAATTCAAGGTATTCATGTTCACTATTATGAACATAGAATTTATCTTTGTTTTGCTCATAGTATTCTGAAAACACCTGAATGACTCTTCTAAGCACTGATTTTGTTATTTTTACTTGTTTTTCGCCAATGTAAAAAAACAAAAAACAAACAAACAAACAAAAAAACAAAAAAAAACCCACCTCCAAATATTAGCATATTGATATCCCATTCTAGATATCACCATATCTAGAAATGCTTCTGAACACCAGAAGGCTTCTTTCTAAAGGGATCAGTATGAGTTGTCCTCCTGTCATCACAACCACATACAAGATATCTGCTAGTAGTGATATTAACACTGCTTCAAATACTCCACAGGAGAGTGAAGATCCAGTATGCAATACACAGAAAACCTGGCACTGAGATTTTTTTGCATGTCTCTGCAAAGCACTACATATTTGCAGTTACAAACTCGGTAGCACAGAACGCTTTCTTTAGTCTGGCTGGAAATAGTTATAAGAGGAATAAATCAACCAAAATGAAAGGAACAACGGGATATTTGGAAAAGAGAATCTGGATGCTTGACCTCAAGTACCAGAATTGCTATTGCTTCCAGCTGGCTCCCATTTTTTTATCAGAAAATGTTCTGCGAGAAAATTTGCACAGTGCATAGAGTCAGTGTTAAGGCAAGGAGGATAAAATAACTGCCCATGAAGCTCATCAAGAGAAAATCTTGCTGTGATCTTGAGTGGTATGAGCTGACTGTCCAAGTCAGCACAGTTATGACTCATTTAGCAAGTAATGAAACATAACCTGATGAGATGAACCTCCTTCCCATCAACTTCGCTGGGAGTGGAGAAATCTTACAAAATATTTCATGTTGCTTTCTTTTCTTTTCTAAATTTTCTTTACTTGGGAACATAGTCACAAGCAACACAAACATCTATTTTGTTAAACATGATTTCACTGTTAGTATATTAAATGTTACACATACTGCTGCCATGTATTTGGATTCTGAATGACTGCAGTCACATAGTAATATGGCTTTAAATCGGACAGAATAAAATGCATTTTCCTCCTACGCCTCAAAAATTCAATTCACAAAAGAAAAAAAGAAAAAAAGATAAACCAAACCAAACCAAAACCAAACTGAGTCAATCGCCACAATGATAAAGGCATAGGGCAAGTAATATTTTGTAAATAATACAATTGCTCTTCAAAACCCAATTGCTGGCGTTACTTTCTGTGATGGATGATATCTCTTTTGCTCACAATTAATCTATTCTGTTAAAAGAGTGTGGCTGGCTATAGAGGCACTCCTGTGTTCCTTTTCTACCTACTAACCTCCACAGCTGGTGAGAATCCTCTGGAGAACAGAGGGGAAAACATCCCAGCAGAGCACACCTGGGTCTGCTGAGGTGGGTGGCCCTCCTAATGTATAGGGGAACCAGCAGCAAAAGAGAAGGCATAACAAAGAGTAAGAGAGGTTCCTAAGAATGACTGAACAAACAAGGAACAAGTGTCAGAGTGATAGAATGAAAAAGTTACTGGTGATGCAGAAAAAGTGTTCAGCACTTGCTGAAAGAAAGATACTAGCAATAGCTGAGCTGAGGTTAGTACTAGTGAAAAATGACTTTTCCCATCAAGAAAGAAGTGATTAGAACACGTATGTATTATCAATTAATTCTGTAGATAGTCTTCCCACCAATTGATCTAAGTCTCCCTGTTTAGAAAAGTAAATTCTTATTTGTCTTAACAAGCCATTTGCTCTAGGGATGCAAAGCCTTTGTGAAGTATTCAATTTCTGGAATTATGTATGAACATTTCCTTCAAAATTCAGGTACATTTTTACAACCAAAAACTTCAATAGAGACCTACCCCTGGCATATTTTGAAGATCAAAGTGTGATATTACTAGATTTTTTTTTCCTCAAAGGAAGGAGAAGATATGAATGCTAGTCTTGTTGCCATCATGTAAATACGCTAGGAATAACTGACTTTGTAATGTTGGAAATTTCTCTCTGCCTGCTAGAGAAGGAAAATTTCGAATTCATTATTCACAACTCATTATCAAAACAAGTAAGATCTCTGACAGCAATTTGTAGCAGATAATTTCATCACTTTGGCTTTTTATTCAGCTCAAATGTAGATTCTACGTAGAACTCTCTAAAATTAAGGAAATAGTGTTTTCAATAGATTGCTAATTAAATTTTGAGCAGTTGTTGCATGGGGAATTTCCTGTGAAGCGACTCATAGGTCACCGCCACAACTCTACAATTCAAATTAAGGAACATGAATGGTAGAAATATTGTTCATTATGCTATTTGCTAACCTAGCAAGAATAGCAAACTCAGATAGGGAAACAATATATAGGAAAGTATTTCTGTTTAATTCCTTCAAAATCATTTACCTTTCAGTATTTGAAGCTAGTTTTCAGTTTGTGAAGAGAGCAAATTTGAGCTGACAAAATTAATTGAAAACACAAAACCAGCTACTTGCATTCAATTTTTTTTCTACTCCCTCTCCAGTGTAGAATCATGTTGAATAATTGACTTGTTAATGTGTATGTTATTATACACATATTAATGAAAACATAATTTGACACGTGAAGAAACATGCATGTGGAATCTCATGAATGACATTTGAATATTAAGATTCAGTATTTCAATTACTATTTTTGTTTCTGGTATCTAGAGGTTCCATCTCTTGTTTGTATTGTTATTATATTCCCCTCACTCTTCGATCTGCAGAGACTATAATTTAAATAAATAAAGTCCTAAAACAAATCTTATTTCATACTGCTCAGCTCATGATTTGAGCTGTGGAGGTCTGTGTTTCCGTGTGGTTCAGCTAGAATAATGGCTGTGGGATCAACTTTGTATAAATACAAATTGTGAATGCACTTGATGGAGGCTGATGAAAGGTGACTGACAGTTTTCAGAGATTAAATTGACAGTAAAAGTGGCTGTGAAACTCTAATCTCTATTTTTTTATTTCTAAGCTTCTTTCAGTAGCCTAGACTCTTCTTTTAGACTCCTCTTTTAGTAAGCTTTAACAGAGAGTAGCCAAGAAGAATTATTTGTTTCTGAGATGAAAGTACATGTATTCTCATCTAATTCAACTTTGCAGGGAATTAGCTTCTTCTAGCTATCTCCAGTTGCAGAAAAGAGGAAAGA
>VXAB01007341.1:0-27409 GCA_013399175.1 Odontophorus gujanensis | reverse complement strand
TTGTATTTCAGAAGTAGGTCATTTTCAGTCTCTTCTACTATAAAGTAATAATAATAATAATAATAATAATAATAATAATAATAATAATAATAGTAATAATAATAATAAAAGTAATCTGTCATCTGGGACATTCTGCAGCAGAATTTAAGTCTTCAGCAACACAACTGTATAGCATAAATTTATGCCTAACAGATATTCCATCTGTTTTTCTCACCTTAATCAGTTTCATTTTGCACTCAACATGCTTTCCTAACAAAAAAGTTTCATCGAACAAATCTATTTTTATACAGATTTTCTGTTAGTTTTGTTTTGATGTTGTTTTGTAACAGAATTGTACTATTACCAACAAACATTTTTCAAAGGGTTACAATCAGGAGTCATTTCATTGTGGAGCACCCAATACACTTCTACTGGGACACTTAGATCAGATGTCTGTTTGGATTACTATGCTAGAGAAAAAGCTGCGAAGAGCACTATTTCCCAAACATTACCTTTAACTGATGTAGGAAATCAATATTGAATGGGTAAAAAAAAAAGAAAGAAAAAAAGATTAGGCATTCAACAGACATAATACAGTCCAGTAATCTTGAAAGTATATTCATTATTTTCAAGAATTGAGGAATTTTTTCATTGTAAATTCTTCACATATTGTCAAATATGTGACGGAAATGGAAAATGCAGTAGATATTAATGGTTTTATGACTCAGCAGTCACGCTGAAACTCAAGCTACACTCTTTCTCAGTCTCCTTCATCCAGCATCTGTAGAATCCAAAGTATTAGTTAGCATCAAGAACTCATGGAAGTGTACATGAAGTCATAAAAAGATCCTTTACCTTATTGACTCCTTGACAAAAAAAGAGATGCTTGAAATGCTAGACATTTGATGGAATTATACAAAATAATATCAAGTTTTTAAGCATCTTTAATCATTACTAACGATTGATACTACTGATTTTTTAGTCTTACTAACTTTACAGGGAAAAGCATTGGTATTTTTTCACTCTTGGAGGTCTGAAATTTGTGACCACTAAGACAAAGTTTGAAGAAGAAACACATTTTCAGATGGAGCTGAGTGATTCTGAGATTTACAATTACAAGAAGGAGATAGTCAAATCCATATCACAACATCGAGGCTAACAATGAATTTTATGACCTAATCCTTGACTGTGTCTTTTAAAGACTGAGTTTATAAATACATCTTTGTCTGTCTCTCTTTAGGATTTTCAGGTTTTAAGTTTTTGTTAATAAAGACTTTGTGCTAAGGGTCTCCTTTCAACTCTTCAGAAACTTCCAGTAATGCTATGGAAAACTAGTACTTTTTGTTTGTTTGCTTCCATACTCCTTTGTTCCTTATTCTATTCTGAGTAAAACAACTTTTTTATTTGTTTTGTTGTTTTTTTTTCTTCTTTTTTTTCAGTCAAAGCAGAGGAAGACAGACAGGAGGTAATAAGCCATAATAATTTATTTTGCAAAAGACAGATCATCCTAATTTGGAGACGTAGCTCCAAATTAAAAACAAACCAAAAAACAAACAAAAATTAACTGTGTACTCCCTTTGTAAATCAGTAATTCTGATTTTAGAAAATTGTTTCATTAGAAGTTAAAATAAAATGTGAGGAAGAAATCCAGGTAGCATGTGTCAGTCAATGTTTATCCTTAGTGGGCTCAATCCAGAGTTCTGCAGACATACACAAGTGGTTTTTCTGTCAATAGTATTTGGCCAAATTACTCTAAATTGGGTTTTGACATAATTTCAATGCTGAGAATAATTGATAAAGGACTAGTAGTCCTTGTAAGCCACAAATGGAGGGAAAAGGAAATAATTCCGTACTCTACTCCCTTATTTTTTAAATCAGACATTGAGAATTCAGTGTCTGATGCTCATTAATAAAGGAGATGACATTAGCAGCTTCCTCATCTTAAATGTTTGTTTCAGACAGAGTTTCAAAGCTATTATTATTTTGAAGGAACTGGCATATCAGAGTTCAGTATCTTGTCTGTATCCTCTTGCTCCAGTGTCAAAGCAATGTGTACTGGACTATCATAAGGCTTGGCTGTTTTTTTCCGGTGTGTTCATCAGTGCTTATAGAAACCAACAGCTCTACACATAGAAAGACTAATGAAGCATGACTTCATTTAGATTTACAGATGATTTTCTGCACTGAGAGCATCTCTCCTCTATAGGGTCCCTGCTGTCCAACATAACATGACATTATCCTGCAATTGTGTAAGGGAGCATGGATTATTTTCAGTGGGGAGACCTCAGCTCTGTTAGAGTCTCCTCTTGCAACCAGAAATCTGTTTGGGCAAACATATTCCTAACTTTGTTCTTCTGTCAAACTTGGGTAAAAATTATCATCTCAGTTCTCTGACCATTGTCATAAAAGTCATTGTGAGGGAGAAAAAGATGCATAAACACATATCACACACAAGGAGTTTGGTCTCATTAGTCTTGATTTCTTAGGAAGTAATCGTAAGAGATCTTGGAGTGCTTGTTTTGTCAGCTTTTGGTACAAAGGCCATCTGAAGCTCTAGCTTGCCCCTTGCTATTCTGTGCCCAACAACGTAGGCAGTATTTGTAGGGCTTAACTGGCAGGTAGGCCATGACTTTATCTGAAACTGCTGAAACCACCTCTGTGACTTGTGATCTGGTTGCCACAGAGTAAGACACACACGTGACTTTGAGCAAGCATACAATTATACATTGCTTTCTCAAAGGAGAATATATCATCTTGGCTCTGAAGAACCTTCAGACACATCTTAGTTTTGTGATTGATCTTTATCAGTGCAACTTCTCTAATATAATTTTTCAGTGTTAGACCACAGAATCTACAGTAATATCTGTCAAAATAATAAAAAGATTGATAAGAATCCTTCTGCGTTTGATTAACATTCATTATCTCATTGTTCAATTAAAAAAAAAAAAAAAACCCTCTATTACTTCTTTTACTTCTTACATCATCTGTTTCCTTTTTTCTCTTTCCTCTTCTTTTTTTTTCCTATTCTTCTATTTTAAATATTCTCTTTCAACCTAAATCTTTGAGGGTTATTCATTCTGCTTGAACTGCATGAGACTGAAATTCAGCATCTAGCAGTGACAGAAAACCTAACATGGTGCACAAATATTACCTTTCTAGAATAATTTTCAGAGCTTCTCCTTACAAGTAACTTCAATTTTTAAAAATGTACACTGCTTTGTCTTGCATTTTGAGGTCTTATCCAAAGCTTTTCTGAAGCTGAAGGAAGTAATAAAGAACCCTCTAAAACTCTAAGTCAAAGATTTTGCACTGTTAAAATGATTTAGTAATACTTCTATAACTCATTAAGCCAAATTAATTCAAAGCATCACGTGTAACTAATATCCAACTTCCTTATTGCAGTGTTCAGAAGGGAAAGCAATTGCATTGATTCTCCTGATGTTCATTCCTATAGCTACTATTATATCGAAAAATACTTGTTTTCAGTTGAAATAAAATAGATCACACAGGCAATTTTGTTGAGTCTCTCCAATGTAATTACAAATTTAACTATAATTTTTTCAATATATATATGCTTAATAGCATTTCATCTTGAAAACAATAGAGGGAAAAATTCTTCCGGTTTCAGTTGGGACAGAGTTGATTTTTCTTTCATAGTGTCTGGTACAATGTTATGTTTTGGCTTTAGGAAAACAATGTTGATAACACACCAATATTTTAGCTGTTGCTGAGCAGTGCTGTACAGAGCCAAGGACATTTTGTTTTTCATTTCCTCATACTGGCCTGCCAGTGAAGGAGCTGCAGGGGTACAAGGAGCTCAGAGAGGACAGAACCAGAACAGCTGACCCAAACTGGACAAAGGGACATTCCATACCATACAACATCATGTGAAAAAAATATCTTGAAAAACACTGGGGTGTTGGTCAGGAGTGCAGGTGCTGTTCAGGGACTAGTTGGGCATCAGTCAGTAGGTGGAGTGCAGTTGCTTATGCATCACTTTTTTGTGTGTGTGTGTATAGTATTAGTATTATCTTTTTTTCTTCTTCCTTTTCTGTGTAGTATACAGAAAAGTGTACAGTTTTTATCTCAACCTACAAGTTCAACTTTGTGGTTTGTATTTTTTTTCAATTCTCTCTTATCTCACTGGGAGTGGAGTGAGGGTGAGTGAATGGTTGTGTGGTGCTGAGCTACCTGCTGAGTTAAACCACAAGAAAAATGTATAAAGAAACACTCATTTTTTACACAAGTGTTCAGAGCTAGCTATTTAAACTGTTTCTCTTGGAAGATTTTCTTGCCAGATTTCAGAATTTTTATTGTCTGGAGTATGCAATGATATCATTTTAAAAAATGCAGATTTTGATGCACTTGTGTAGAACGTTGACTTACACTCTAAGTCCCATTCATTTCCCCAGAATAATTTGTGAGGTCTTATTTGATAAAAAAGAATCAAACTCAATCCTCTATGCCTAAATTCTCATTTTCACAAAAAGAATACCGCAATCACCTATGCTATATGTATGCTTTTAGTGTTCTAAAATACTGCTTAAGATTTACTTGTTTTTTCATATGCTGTCTGTTCTAAACTGTATTTTCTAAAGAAAGCTTGTAAATCCAAATTCAACAGGAGCGAAATGTATATTATTTCAACTAATAATAGTAAACTGTTGAGTTTACATACTGACTGCACAGCATGCACTCTGGAGAGGTGAGAGCAAATGCAGTGAGCAGCTAGCACAGTCAGTGAGTCAAATGTCCCCAAGGGCTGTCCCCAGGGGCCTGCTCTGTGCCTGCCCTGCTGGCTGAGGGGTGGTTCTGGAGGCTGTGAAGGGGAAGGGGACTTTGCAGGACCTGTAGTAGGCTGTACTTTCCTAACTGTGGGTTTTCTTAGGAACAGTATCATGGAGTGGATTATGGATACTGAATGGTATACTGACTGTGAAGCCATTATATGAAAATGTTAAAGTAAAAGGAGAATTTTTAGAATGCAGTCAAGAATAGCAAACTGCCTTCATTCCAAAAGAGCAAACCACGTGGCACCTCCAGTGCTGTCTGCAAGGATTTTCAGACTGACATTTTACCCAGGAGCAGCTCTGCACCCAAGTTGGCCATCTCCTCCTGGACCAGCTCCCACTGTGTCTTTGGGGCTGGTTCAGGGACTCTGCAATCCTACAATCAAGACAGGAGCTACTTTGTGTCTGGGCCCACCCATGCTGAACTTCTTCTACCAGCTGCTGGGAAATCCCTCAGCAGGGTGAGGGGAGGGCTCCTACCTGGGTGCAGCACCACCAGAACCATGTACGTGTGTGTTGCTGCAGGAACTGGGTGATCTCTTCTTCTCTTATTTTCTTTTTCAAAGGTATTTTTTTAATTTTTTTTTTCCTTATATATATTAACTATATTGTGTATTTTGTATGCAGACAAAGACAATTCCTGGGATGTATCATTTGTTTACTAGGAATCTTTTAAATTGCTTTTCAATGGTTGTTAGGTTTTAAAGCAGACTCACCTTTTGGGGTATCACTTCCAAACTAAATTGTTTTCTGAGCCTAAAGGAGGAGGCATCTTTTCTATAAAATCCACATTTGCCAGAATATTTGCCAGTATTTCCCAAATAAATCAGGTAGTTACTAGTTTAACTGAAGATTTGTCAGAACTCCACTCTGAACGAGTAAATCATATTAATTTGTCAGACTACATTTGCATAGCTAGATTTAAGAGAACTATTATATATTCCTTCTCTACCAGAATGGTTCTCTTAAAACTAGCCTTCATTTATAGAAAAATAACATAGCAAATGAGGATACAGAATCCCTGCACAACTGGACTAGGGAAATATCTACACAAATTAAGTCAATTCTGTTTCTCAAAGAAGATCTTTGAGTTCAGATTTTAGTATGAGAAGATACAAGGTGGGTTTTTTAAAATATAATTTATTTCAGTTTACAACTGTGTTTCAGGTTCACAACTTCTATACCCAGCAGTCCAAAAAGAGTCTATAATCTCAGACACCCTCAAAGTTGTTCAGTACATTTTGCTGCCGCAATCTGTGACAAAACCAACCTTTAAGGGATATCATCAGGTTAACATTATGTGCAAAAACTCACAAAATGTAAGCTGTAAAATACTGTGTACAGAGAGATAGTATGGCATGGCGAGAAATAGCAACTACCACAAAGGCCATAAGTTGCTAGAGGCTCCTTCACATTAGACAAAAAAAAACAAAGATAAACCGCCAATGAAGATTGGAAATCAAGGTGTTAATATACATAATGTTATCAACAAAGGATGTTTCTTTCTGAGTGCTAAAGTAAATATATCAGCACAGAATACTGCAGGCAACTTGAACTCACTCTGTTAGTTCAGGATGATGAGACTCGGGCAACCACACCTTTTCTGTTAGAAAGATTGCCTCAGATTTAGTATCTTTTCTTTTAAAATTCACACAGTTTGTTCAAACATTTCTGTAATATAGCATTTGAACATAAATTTAATATCATTCTCCCGAGCAAGTTGCAAAGTAAAAAGAAGAGTAACATAACTGAATAGGTGCAATTGAATTGTTAGGAAGTAGAGGACTCTGGTAAGCTTTAATAAAAAAAAAAGCAAGATATGGAATTATATGTAACTAAGGAATTACTGAAAAATGACAATAAAATACCAAATACTTACATACAGAAACATCTCTAATGGGGCTGCATCAGGATTCTGCCCCTAGTAAGGAACAGCAGCAGATGTTGCAAAAGAAAAAGGACAGTTGGACTCTAAATGTAGCCAGCTAACTTGCCCACAAAGAGAACTCCTGAAACTGCTGATGCTAAAATCTCAGCTTATCGCAAAATCAGAGAATTACAGGGGTTGGAAGGGAAGTCTAGTGGTCATCTAGTCCAACCTCTCTGACAAAGCCGCTCGCTAGCCCAGCTTGCACAGGTAGGCGTCCTGGTGGGTCTTGAATGTCTCCAGAGAAGGAGACTCCAGAACCTCTCTGTGCAGCCTGTGCCAGTGCTCTGCCACCCTCACCATGAAAACATTCCCACACACATCTGTGTGGAACTTCCTATGCATCAGTTTGTGGCCATTTGTCCTATCACCACACTGTGCTGAGAAGAGTCCAGCCTCATCCCTTTACCTCTCACACCTTAGATATTCATAGACATGGATCAGATCCCCTCTGAGTCTTCTTTTCTCAAGGCTGAACAGACCCAGGTTTCTCAGCCTTTCCTCATAAGGGAGGTGTTCCATGACCTTTGTCATCTTCACGGCCCTCTTCTGGACTCTTTCGAGGAGATCCCTGTCTTTTTTGTACTGGAGATCCCAGAACTGGACACAATACTCCAGGTAAGCCCTGATCAGGGCAGAGTAGAGGGGAAGGATCACCTCCCTTGACCTACTGGCCGCACTCTTTTTAATGCACCCCAGGATACCATTGGACTTCTTGGCCACTAGGGTACACGCTGGCTCATGGCCAGGCTGTCACCTCCAGGTCCTCCAGGTCCCTGTCTGCAGAACTATTCTACAGCAGGTCATTCCCAAACTTGTACCAGTACATGAGGTTATTCTTCCCTAGGTGCAAGACTCTACACTTGTTAAAGTTCATCTTGTTCCTTTCTGCACAGCTCTCCAGTCTGTCCAGGTCTCACTGAATGGCAGCACAGCCTTTTGGCATGTCAGCCTTTCCTCCCAGCTTCCTATCATCATCAAACTTGACAAGGGTGGATTTTGTCAGTTCATCAATGTCACTGATAAAGATGTTGAACAAGAGCAGACCCAACACTAACCCCTCAGTAATACAGCTAAATATATGCCTCCTACTGGACTCTGCACCGCTGATTACAATTCTCTGAGCTCTGCCAGTCAGCCAGTCCTTTCGTAGCTGTCCACTCAACTACTCCACACTTCCTCAGCTTTGTTATGAGGACGCTGTGGAAGACAGTGTCAAATGCCTTGCTGAAATCAAGTTAGACTACATCCACCGCTCTACCCTCATCCACCCAGCCAGTGACAACATCATAGAAGGCCACAGGTTGATGAGCATGACCTCCCCTTGGTGAACCTGCGCTGACTACTACTGATAAACTTCTCTTCCAATTGCCCAGAGATGGCATCCAGAATAAGCTGTTCCATCACCTTTCCAGGGACAAAGCTGAAGCTGACTGTCCTATAGTTCCCCAGATCCTCCTTCTTGCTTTTCTTGAAAACCGGAGTGACATTGTCTACCCTCCAGTCTTCTGGCACTTCTTCCATTCTCCAAGACTTTTTAAAGATGATAGAGAGCGGTTCAGCAAACTCATCTGCCAGTGGACTATCTGTATCCCTTAAAGACTGCAAAAGAATAATTGACAAGAATGTTTGGAAAGATCAATAAAATGAAATTCCAGAAGGGTGAAGAGACATATTAACATTAAATGGAAGATTTTTCATTTTTGTCTGAACTTATGCTATTTTTCAATATCTTCTAAATAGGTAATAATTCAGCTTTCTTAGAGAAAGAAAGCACATTTTTTAACAGAACTACATGAAATTTTCTGTGCAAATAAAGCAATCTGCTGCATGAAGACAAGAATTTTAAGATACAGGGTCTGGATAACAGAATGTAACCTAATAAAAAATATTATAAAGAATAATGCTTGGGGAAAAAAAGAAGAGAGTATTTATTTATTTATTTATTTTCTTTGAAGATAACTGGTTCCTCTCCTATGCCCTTGTCTTTCTTTCATCTGTATCAGTCAGCCTATAAAATGCTAGGGGAAAAGAGAAAAAATGTGAATTCACATTGTAGAAGAAGGTTAATGGTGACAATAAGATTGCTTAAGTAAATAGTATTTGCTTTAACTTACCTTTCAGATCAGTGATTTCACTTATATGCTTCCAAGTGGCATGGAAAAGCCCTTGAATTTCCTCTATGTCCACTTTCATTAACAAAATAAGACTACATGTAATATGTTTTTTGTTTTGTTTTGTTTTGTTTCTGACTTTGTTTATTTATTTGCATTCCATTTGAGGTTCATTATTACCCAAAACAGTCATGCACAAAGTTCTGTAAATCTAAAGAAGGACATTTTGCTTGTTATTCACAGGCTTACCTTGCTCCTTTTTTGCCTGACCATGATACCTGCATTTAACCAAATGCATTTTAAGCTGTTTCTATGAGTTCTCCACTTAACCATAGACGTTTAACCTATCATTACTGGAGATACCTCTAATACTCTACATGCCTGATGAGTTTCAGGCCACAGCTATGTGATTATTGAAAAACTGTTGAGAAGAGACAGAGACGCATCTGCTTCTGCCTGGGGGTAAGAGTAGGTTAGGAGACTTAACAATGGTTCAGGGTAAGAGAAGAGATTAGAGAAGGCAAGACAGATGAAGGTACCACCTGGGATGGGGTTGAGCAAAGACAATTAAAAAACAACAACAACAACAACAACAAAAACATTGCTATCTAAGAACCATATGAAACTATATTACTTCCTCGAACTGCAGTGGGGTGAAAAGTTCACAGCAAGAAAGATATACAGCCTTCATCCTCAAGACCCCACCTTTGACCAGGCTCTGTGAGTACTCAACCCAAAGGAATTCAAGGCAGTACCTATGGAATTGCTCTCCTGGGTCTGATTGTAATAGTCCATCCCACTCTCATAGATTCATAGATTCATAGATTCATAGATGCATTAGGTTGGAAAGGACCTACAAGATCATCTAGTCCAACCATCCTCCTATCACCATCCCTACCCACTAAACTACTNCCCCAAGCCTATAGCATTGCATGGGGTTATTGTGGCCAAAGTGCAGGACCCGGCACTTGGCCTTATTGAACCTCATCCCATTGATCTCAGCCCAGCTATTCAGCCTATCCAAATCCCTCTGAAGGGCCTCCCTACCCTCAGGCAGATCAACACATCCTCCCAGCTTGGTGTCATCTGCAAACTTACTGAGGGTACACTCAATCCTCTCATCTAGGTCATCAATAAAGATATTAAACAAGATGGGCCCCAATACCAACCCCTGGGGGACACCACTCGTAACGGGACGCCAGCTGGACTTAACTCCATTAACCACTACCCGCTGGGCATGGCCCTCTAGCCAGTTCCCCACCCAGAGGAGAGTGAACCTGTCCACACCACGGGCTGCCAGTTTCCTTGCTCCTGGAACAAGCTGCCCACTGAGGTTGTGAATGACTCCTCCCTGAAAGCATTCAAGGCCAGGCTGGATGGGCCTTTGAGGAACTTGGTCTGGAGGGAGGTGTCCCTACCTATAGCAGGGGGGGTGTTGGAACTAGATGATCTTAAGAGTCCATTTCAACCCAACCATTTTATGATTCTATGATTCTATGATTCTATGAAAGTGCTTCATTCCCAGGATCTCTACAAGTCTCTCCATGCACCCTGAAGTTTTGGGCACTCTCCAGAGAACTAAATTTTATCAATTAACAGTCTTTTCAACCCAATTGCTACTTGTACATTATCAGGGGACAGAATGGAAGAAAGTGTCACTCCATCTCTGCCCACATATTACAGATGTTTTATTTTAGATGCAAATGTTTTACTGCTATCAACAATAAGTGAAGAAAACTGCATAATTGTGGATAAGGACAATTACTTTCACAAGTAATCTGAATCATGTGGCAATCACTCCAATGCCCGAATGTCTTTGGCAGTGCATTAAGCAGCACAAAATATCTGTCAGGTTTGCCCTTTCAGCTCCAGAAGGCTGTTAAGTGAAATGCTGCATAATGGGGGAAAGTGTACCTTTGATTGTTGTACAGGAAGGATATTTGAGTTTCTTCGTGTAGATGTGTTTAAGACAAATAAAACTATCTTAAAAATTGAGTTCTACAATTTTCTGGAAATATCCACTGGGTCAAGTGGGTCAGACTGAATTTCATTTACTGCATGCTGTCTTAACCTTTGCAGAATTCTGTTATATCAATCAGACACTACTATTGGGAAGAGTTTTCATTTATTTTTTCTTGATAACATGAGGTCAAGTGAAAAGTAATTTGGATGAAGTTTGTGTATAGAAGTAAAAATGCAAGGAAAGTTCATCCAGAGAATATTAAGATTGTAGTGTTCATCTTTAAGGAAGGAAAAGAGACTTTTTGAGGTGAGATTAACTTTCTGAATATATTTTCACATGAGCATCTTTGTTACACATTTGCCAGTAAGAGTTCAGAATACAGCTAACGACACCCTAAATAAGAACATTAATAAAAATGTTACTATGTATTATTCACTTTTACTATCTGTAAGGGAAGCAGACATACTTTTTCAAGAAAGAGTTACGCTGCTCAAATAACCCTCCTAATAACTAACAGAGAATAGCTCAATTGATGAGTTAGTAAACATGTCATAGGATGGTATTTGCAGTTCCAGTGACTTGCAGAATCAAACTCTATAATCTGGGGTTAAGGATATACAGCAGATATGTTTATTCAGCGCTGTGTACACATACCAGATTCAAGGGGCGTAGCCCCTCCTAGCTTGCATGAAGTGGAGGAAGAAGTAGTTACATATTTAAGAACACAGAACGTACAAGGAGCTCTGAGGAGATAATAAGTGTCCTGGTAGATGATGAGCTGGCCATGAGCCAGCAGTGTGCCTTGGTTGCCAAAAGAGCCAATGGTATCCTGGGGTGCATTAAAAAGAGTGCGGCCAGTAGGTCAAGGGAGGTGATCCTTCCCCTCTACTCTGCCCTGATCAGGGCTTACCTGGAGTATTGCGTCCAGTTCTGGGATCTCCAGTACAAAAAAGACAGGGATCTCCTTGAAAGAGTCCAGAGGAGGGCCGTGAAGATGACAAAGGTCATGGAACACCTTGAGGAAAGGCTCTCCCCCTTATGAGGAAAGGCTGAGAAACCTGGGTCTGTTCAGCCTTGAGAAAAGAAGACTCAGAGGGGATCTGATCCATGTCTATGAATATCTAAGGTGTGAGAGGCAAAGGGATGAGGCTGGACTCTTCTCAGCACAGTGTGATGATAGGACAAATGACCACAAACTGATGCATAGGAAGTTCCTCACAGATGTGTGTGGGAATGTTTTCACGGTGAGGGTGGCAGAGTACTGGCACAGGCTGCACAGAGAGGTTCTGGAGTCTCCTTCTCTGGAGACATTCAAGACCCACCTGGATGCCTACCTGTGCAAACTGGTCTAGCGAGCTGCTTTGTCAGAGAGGTTGGACTAGATGATCTCTAGACTTCCCTTCCAACTCCCACAATTCTGTGATTCTGTGATTCTGTGATTCTGTGATTCTCTGATATTCATTACATTCCTGAGAGTGGGATGGGCTATTACAGTCAAGAAGCCATTTCCATAGGTACCGCCTCACATTTCTTTAGGCTGAGCATGCACAGAGTCTCCTGGTGGTCGTGGACAGGGGTCCTAAAGATCAAGGCCGTGCATCTTCCTCGCTGTGTACTTTTCACCCCACTGCAGTTTGAGGAAGTAATACAGTTCCATCTGGTTCTCAGCTAGCCATAGTTTTGCACTTTATTTTCTTTGGTCAACCACCATTTGGCCATTACACTGTTTTTACTCAGCTTCCATTAGTCTTGTCCTCCTTATCTCAGGTGGTACCTTAATCAATCTTGCCTTCATTAATCTCTCTTCTCTTACCCTGAACCACCGTTGAGTCTCTTAGCCCACATTTATACCAGATCACCAGGTAGGCCCTATCTACACATTCAGGTTTCTAAATATGCTATATATTCGACTATTCAATACACTTTGCCTCAAATATTTAGGTACTTGAGTGTAAGTCTTGGGCTTCTGTGTCAATTGCTTGTTTTTGTGTAAATTACCTTTAATATTTTAAAATTCCTGTCCTGTTAACAGTTATGGAAGTGCAGAGCTTCTATAAAATACACATTATTTTACTTTGTGCCATTATAGTTTAGCATAGTTATGGAGACATATTAAAGGAATACAAATTTACTTAAAATGTAATTAGTTGATAAGAATTCTATATGTTCATTACTTCACACAGAAAGAATGTGTAAATTTACTGGTAATTACTGCCACTTTCCACAATTTGTATCTGGCACTGTAATAAAATAAGTTTTATATCATCACTTTTTGTCAAGTATGCTAATTAGGATAAGCATGAATATCATTCAATCACTAAAATTAAGAAAAAATAATATAGTCACCAGTTTTCACTGATCACTATTTTGTAGTTGTAATTGTTTCACAAAATGAATTTTGTTTCAGCAGATCAGATTTTCCTGCTTTGGGTAAAGTTATTGGATGCGGAGTTCTGATACAGGTAGGATTTTCTATTAATTGCCCGATCCCAGATTGTTGCCCAAAACCTGTAGGTGCAAATTACATGAATTTATATGAGGGGAGAAGTAGCATCAATGAAAATGAATTTGGGAATCATTGCGATGGTCTTGTGACACTTGAGGGGACTTCATAAACAGGAGAGAGATTGACTTTTACATGATATGATAATACTGAGACATGGGGAATTTAAACTAAAATAGTGGAGATTAGGATTGGATGTCCTGGGGAATCTTTTTACTCAGAGATTGGTGAAGCACTGAATTCTCTGGCTGATCAGAGAAGTTGTGGATGTCCCATCCCTGTAGGTGTTCAAAACCAGACTGTATAGACCCCTAGGTGGTCCGATTGAGTGGATGGCTACCCTATCAACAACAGAGAGCTGGATGTAGATGATCTTTAAGATCCCTTCCAACCCACTCCATTCTGTGTTTCCATGGCCATTGTTGGGTGGCCTTTGGTATGTGATACAGTGAAGTGCTATTGTAAATATTATTGGTGAGCTTCAGACCAAACTATTATACATTATATAAATGATTTAATAAAACAAGTTTAAACAAGTCAAAGAGTCCAAAGATTAATACCAGAGAAGAAAGCGTGTAGTTTAGTAATAACCTCCACTTGATTGGATTGTAGTCATATGACTGTTCATAGCTAATACAATAAACCTTTAAGGTAAATTGGAACAACACTCTGAAATACACTGAGATCCTTCTGGGGCTGCAACAGAATGAAGGAACCTAAATGAAAATTAACAAAAAAATTTGCTGTGTGTTTAAGACTAGGAGACAGTACAGTGGTAGCAGTCAACTTTCCATATCAATACTGTCATTAATTAATACATTTGAGTAACTGTAGTAACTTAAACCAACTTAAAATATTCAATTACATGAATATATTTGGTACTTTCTCATGAGAATGCAGAATTTCAGTGAAAGGGTTGGGAGGCTTCACTTTCCATTCACTTGGGAGAATATTACTGCTCCATTAGTAATACT
This sequence comes from Odontophorus gujanensis, assembly GCA_013399175.1. Taxonomy (NCBI): domain Eukaryota; kingdom Metazoa; phylum Chordata; class Aves; order Galliformes; family Odontophoridae; genus Odontophorus; species Odontophorus gujanensis. The sequence goes on along the minus strand of VXAB01007341.1, from coordinate 13,159 downwards.
TGACTGTCTATCCTCAAAATTAAAAGTGACTCATTTAAAATGTGTAAGAAAACTGGTATTTAAACATTGTCTTTTGTGGAAGTTAGCCTTACAGAGGAACTACTAGTTTTCTGAAAAGTTTCTGCAGGTACTTACTTTGTGTGCAATGTATTCTATCCTGATTTGGAATATAGTAACAACACCATCTAATGAAAAATATTTTGAAAAGGCCAACATCACCTTGTGATTAATATCAGCTAACAACAAAGTGATTTTTCTTTAGAAGTGTGCCTTTCATAAATCAATACCACTTTAGATGTCCCATCTGTTGTAAAAGACAACCTCTTACTAATTCAGGGTTAAAATTAACCTGAGTTGCAACTTTACTTACCATTTCAGCAAACCTGATCTGACTTTCCTTACATCCTAGATAGTGCATGCATAATTAACAGAAAGCAACCAGTGTCAGGAATATTAATATCATAAAATGAGATGTATTTTCATGACACTATTGAAGGAACATAAGGGAAAGCTTGTCTATACCTTGGGTCAATATATACAATAGGTAAAGATGTATATAATATCTATGTTGTAGCTCTGGAATAATTTAAAATTGGGATTTTAAAATATGTTTTTTCTCTGTCTTTATGACTATGAAATAGAAAGTAGCCACTGTGAAGATACACAATTTTAATTTACGAATCTGAAAAACTATGGAATGTCAATACAATATATAGATAATATAAATATTTTTACATAGATATAAAGGACAGTATTTTTAGCTGGAAAGACTAGAAAACAGAATGAGAAAAACATACAGTCCCAAAAATCTTAAGCTGCTCTCCTACTGTTCTGAGCTTTGATGCTGAGTTTATAACCTAACAAGGCTGTTAACAACAGTTCGTGTGACACAACGTATCTGGGTTTTTGGAAAAGAGTTTTGTGAAATATAAGACGACAGACTGCTGATGAGCCAGGAACTATGCACCAGGCATCTAGGGAAGATCCATGAGCAAGTAGATGGGAAGCAGAAAGTTTGAAAAGGGATGAGCTCACTTGGTCTTTCAGGGGTCAGAGACTACAGTCAGCCACCCATCACACAGAAAAATAAAAAATAAAAGATAAAAAAATAAAAAAAAGTGAAAAGCATAAAAAGGTTAAAAAAACAAACTAACTAACTAAAAAACATTTTGTATTGAGCAGCTACCACTTGAGTTTGAATATCACCTTTTAGAATCTTATTTTTCAATTATTTTTATATTAAAATAATCTCTAAAGAATGAAACTGCCTTAGCAATGTCTGCAGCTTAAGAACCAACTATCTGTATTATTCTTGTCTACAAGCTCTCAATTCAGTTAACAATGCTAACATGGGCGTGGTCTCATAGATCAAAACACACATTTCTTGTGAACATACACATAAGACATAGAGCCATAGAATCATAGAACGGCTTGGTTTGGAAGAATCCTCAAGGATCATCAAACCCCCTCTGCAGTAGGATCTGCTAGATCAAGTGCTAGATCAGATTGCCCAGGGGTCTATCTGACTGGGCTTTAAACACCTCCAGTGGTAGAGCATCCACAACCTCTCTGAGCAATCTGTTACAGCACGCAGTAAAATTTCCACTGGTATCTAATCTAAATCTCCCTTTCCTTTTTTTAAAGCCATTCCCCATTGTCCTACCACTGTCTACCTGTGCAAAAAGTTAATTTCCCTCAAGTTTATGAATTCTCTTTAAATACTGGAAGGCCACAATGAGGTCCCCGCACAACCTTCTCTTTTTCTGGTGTTTCACTCCAATTTCTGAAGGAGATGGTTCAAAATATATATACCCATAGCAAGATTAAGGCAGCAATTGAGGCCAAGATATTGCCCAATCAATTTATTACAAATTCTAAGCAGTTAAGGAATGCAGGTAAGATGGGGAAGTTAGTGATAGCAAAGGGAGGAATCCTAGTGAACAAGTCATAAAGCAGGGATAGACACCACCATGTATCCTGAGAGGACTCATTGATCTGTAGTGTGCTGCAGGTCTGACAGTGATGTCACACTGACCTACACAGCTGCAGACTTGGATTCTGGACTCTAGCTGGGGCCTCATGAGAGCAGAGTAGATGGGGATGATCACCTCCCTTGCCCTGCTTGCCGCCCCTCTGATGGAGCCAAGGATGCCACTGGACTTCTGAACTGTAAGCACACACTGCCGGCTCATGTTCAGTTTTTCATCAGTCAGGACCCCTAAATCCTTCTCAGCAGGGCTACTCTCAATGAGTTCTTCTCCCAGTTTGTATTCATATCTGAGATTACCTTGGCTGGTGCAAAACCTTGCACTTTGCTTTATTGAAACCCGTTAGGTTCAGAGGGACCAATCATTTTATGGAAGTCTCATTTTGTTTTACCTTCACAACAGTGTTACCAGTCTTTTATAAACTCATGAAGGTATAGGATAAGAGAGACTGTGTTCATAAGCTAGCAAGATTTCAGAGTGGAAAAGAAGGGGGTGAAGCCATTATCTTTTTGAGAGTAGCTATATGTGCACTGGGCAGTGTCTGGAATATGTAAGAGTATCTTCCCACTCACAATCTACAGCTTTGTTCAGCACTCCATGAATGTTCATCCTAAGCTTTTAAATAATTTCCATGGAGATATTTCATATTATTACACAGCCAAGGTGTTTGCTATAGTGAATTTTATAACTAAATATTGTCCTTCCTTTCACTGATACTTCATTTTTCACTAAGTTTTTAAAAATTACTGAGTTCCTCCATGGTCAGGTTTACTTTCTGTTCCGGAAATTTCACTGGATGTGTATTATCTATGTTTTAGTTCATTGAAGAGGAGCTTGCATTAGGTAGATATCAAACACTCCAAGAAATCCTAAAAAGTACTGTATTTCAACATTATTCTTAAATGACTCTGGAGGGATTTTCAACACAATGGAGCCAGCTACTTTCCTGTGAGATGCAGCTTTAGTTTTTGATCACAAATCTCAGGGGAAAAGACGAAAAAAATAAATAAATAAAGATTTAAAAATATAGAAACCACAAGAAATTATTTGAAGGATTTAGAGAATTAGACATACTTCTATTATTTTCCAAGAGAATGAACCCTTCCAGATTAGCCACTCACTCAGTAGGTTGAGTGAATTAATTATCCAAATGTGAGGGAAGTGAAACAGAACTACCTGTACCTGTTCCCTCTCTTCTTTCCCTCTACACTCAAGTGTCTGCTTTAAGGAAAGCTTAGTTTTTATTTTGACTTTGCTGTCCTACTGGTGTTTTCATTCAATTTTTTTAATGGTTGTTTTGCATGACATTGTGCAAAACATTACTTGTATATCATATAGCTCCTCTTCAGATGGTGGTTAAAATAGAGCCTTAAAATGGAATCGAGCTGTGTCAGCTGATTTTACTTTAAGAATACCACTACCCAGTAGAGACGTGAAATCACTAAAGCTCAAAAGAAGAATAACATGCATTTTAATTTTTTTCTGTAATACAAAATGTACAGTCAACTATCACTACAAGCAGAAAAAGACATAAGTAATGAAACATTCTAAAAAACAAAACAGTGAGAGCATAGAAAAAAATTAGATACAAAAATGATGTCATTCATAAGAACTCCTTTGTTTGCACTCCAGTTATACAAATTTCAAATTAATTAGACCCTGCTATGTAAAGTACTTCAAGAGATAAAGGCAGTACATGTCGATCCTGCAGGACATGTGATATCCCATGCATTACAGCTTACTAAATACGAACTGTAGAACATTTACATCACTGTTAAAATATATGTCACTATGCATTCATCCATGCTTAACTTCAAACTTGTTATATATGAACCTATAACAAAATATGACCTGTAGAGTTGGGATTTTTTTTCAGTATTAAAGGTAAAATGAGAATCCTCTGCCTAAATGAATACAAAGTGCAGTCTACTGATAATCACCTGGCTTATCAGAAGTATGATTGTTTTTATGAAAAAGATCTAGGCTGTCTGTTTTGGCAATTTCTGACTGTATGATGAATTTATATCAATGCTTAAGTTAATATCGGAAGGTGCCCTGTAGCTACATAGGATCATTCATGGTTTCTTCTTAACAGAAAAATGCAAAAACCCATAATGTATCAGAAATAAATCTGAAAATCAGCTTCAGAAATTGTTCTGGATTTTATAACTCACAGAATTACAAAATTAATAATTAAAGTGTTGAATATTAGACTTACATTAGCATCTAGTCTCCTAACTGTCTTGAACTTCCCTTGTAAAAAGTAACTTTCAGTTTTAATCAACTTTTAAGATTGAAGAAGCTTTTATTATCTATCTTGGAATCAGCCATGACTAATATTTTCAGTACTATTTGCCTAAATATTGTCTCCCATATTCAATCTCTGAGGAAGCACTGACTGTGTGGAATTCAGTAGCTCTGAACATCTTTTCTATTATTATAAAAGGAGCTTGTATACTGCAGATACAAAGTAGTCTTCTCTGGACATTTGGATTTCTAAAAAAATACTGGGGAAAAAAAACCAACAGACTCATCATTGAAATTATAAAGCCAGAGTGGGTGGTGCCAATACATTACATCCTCTTTTGATTACATTCCCTCCAAGATCCTTGAATTTCAGTCCTTATCTTACTAAAATTCAGGGATGAATTCCTGTTCTACTAAATCAACAGAAAAACAAATATACAAACAAACAAACAAATAAAAAATTGTTCAGCAGTTTTCATGTTAAAATCAGGCATATTCTCCTGTTAGTGTACTCTAAATGCAGTGTAATTTAATATTATGAACTCAACATTGACATAAATGCTATAAGCGTACCTGCTAATTTAATAGCTGATTTCTACATCACAGTATGTTAAACACAGGGAAATATATATATATATGTAAATGCCTTTTATTTCAATAATCTGTACCAAAAAGAACAAACTGTAGCTGCACAGCCTGATATAAGGCCATGTTCAAGACACTGGCATATGAATTGCATAGCAGAAGATGACATATCATAGGATATTACTAGCTCACGGACTCAGAAAGAGCGGATACTAATTAAAAACAGTGATGACCTAAGAGAGGAACAGCAAAACTAAACAGATAAATGTTCGAAAGTGTTAAAAAATTGAGATGAGCCCCTTCGTCCTGTAAGGAGAATATGTAGTCTTTGATAAACACACTCTGCTAACTGATGTGATCTGATTAGGCTTATTAATGCTGCTAGCTGTATTATGAAGACAGATGAGGTGAGGAAGCCAGTGGTGGACCATATAGGCAAACTGGTCCCACATGGATGGGTGCTCCAGCTTAATTCCTTTTTCACTGCATGGGTAAATCAAACATCAAAGTTCAAGAAAGTCAGTCAAGCAAGTGATGGGATTACAGTTCAAGATGAAAAGTTGGGAATAGGTTGGGGAGGAGTGATGAATGTTCTTTCATCAGAGGAATTACAAACAAATGTGATATTGGTTCATAGAACATTTAATTCTCTTTCCTGTCTCAGATCATTTAACATATGCTTACACAGAAGTGTTTTTCAAAATTACAATTCCTATAATTTATAGTGTGCATCAAAAAAATTACAAAGTTTACTGTATTCATACCAAGAGACAAAAAAAGAGTTTTTAATTTCAAACAGAAAGTAGTGATGGAAGATCACAACCTATATTTCTATATGACATGACAGAAAAACAGAATCACAATGTAGAAGATGTGTAACTGCTATACCAACAACGTAGACAGTGGGGTTGAATATAACCAGCAAGTTTGCTCATGACACTAAGCTGAGTGTTGGATTCGACACAATAGAAGGAATGGTTGTCATCTAGAAGGACACAGACAAGCTTGAGAAGCGGACCCATGAAAAACAAAAAAGGTTCAACAAGACCAGTTCCAGGGTATTGCACTTGGTTATGTTTCCTGAAAATGTTTGCAGATAGGAAGAACTCATGAGAGCAGTTTTACAGATAAACACCTGGGGTTCTGGTGGACAAAAAGCCAGACATGAGCAAACAGAGTATGCTTGCAGCCCAGAAGGTGAGCTGTACCTTGAGCTGCAACAATAGAAGGGTGGCCAGAAGAGAGATGGAGGGGACTGTCTATCTCTGCCTGCATGAGGACCCATCTGGAGAACTGTGTCCAGGTCTGGGCCCCCAGTGCTAGAAAGACAGGGAGAAGTTGGTTGCTCAGAGAAGTTGTGGGAGAGTTGTTCAAGACCAGGTTGGATGGGACCTTGGGAGTCTGATTTTTAGCAGGGCATTTTGATGTTGATGATCTTTAAAGTTCTTTCCAACCTAAGCCATTCTCTGATTCTCTGATCTAGAGATAGAGACAATGTATGTTATTCTGTAAAGATGTATTTTTCCTGTGTAGCTGAAGCAGATGTATTTCTGATCTTGGTCAAAATGGACAATTATACTTGCAATCTACAACAGGATTTGGAAATACAGATTTTGTTAGAATTTGTACAATCACAGAATCACAGAATTTTAGGGGTTGAAAGGGACCTCCATAGATCATCAAGTCCAATCCCCCTGCCAATGCAGGCTCTCTACAGCAGGTTTCACAGGTAGGTGTCCGGGCTGGTCTTGAATATCTGCAGAGAAGGACATTTCACGATCTTACTATGATGTCCGGGTTGTATTTCTCAGAAGAATTAATGTATTGTTTTCTATCACAGTTACTCAGTTTCTGGTTCTAGTATAGCTTGACTAGTATTATTTTGGGGGATCTTAAAGCAGGAAAGAAAAAAAAACAAACAAGACAAAGAAATGTACATCTTAGTATACTGTCAAAAGTATGATGGTGTAGATGGTAGGACAGGAAAAGAAATAAGATAAAATAGGGAGTGCATGTTCTTTTGCATAAAGATCCAGAAAAAAAGGAAAACAAACTTTATTAAGGGCTCTGGATCATTGTAGATAACATTCCTTACTGAGAAGGAATCTTATCTAGTCATGAGTGATAAAAAAAAAATTCAGAAAAAGAAAAATCAGAAGTTTCTTAACAGAAATATATTAAAAGCGCACATTCAAAATGCCCATTTTTTTAAGAAAGATGAGAACTTAATGTGCAACTGATTTAGTTGTATCATAAGTTCATGAATACAGATGACAGAGAAAGTGGATAATGACATCTACCAGGAATAAATTCTGAAGTATAGCATGAGCATTAGAACCAATAATCAAAGTAATATCTTTATTCCCCTCATTCACCAGAAAATTCAGTGGAAAATTCACTGACTGCTGTGAGAATAGGTCAAAATTCCTCCATGCTTAACTCTTCTACCCATTAGTAACTATTTTGAAAGATAACAGAGGATATGTGGCAGAAGACTAAAAATATTTTTGCTGGTCTTTGACAGAAAGTTTACATTAAGTTACATTAAGCTGAACTCCAATTCTCAGAAGAAATGTAAAGCAAATAATCTTAGAAACTATTTGTGCTTCCCTTAAAAAATGAAATAAATAAAATAAATAATAAGAAGTCTATCAACAGACACTGCATATCTTTGCCTGATTAGATTTCCACCTTCAGCAATTCATTTTCTCTAATGAACAAAGAATAGGTGTCACATAAGACAATACACGTAAAGCCTGAGATGCTATTTCACAGTCAAGAGACCATGTTCAATAGTTAGCAGCAGATTACAACCAAAACTGAGGAGATGTGTCAAGTACTTCTCTATTGGAGTTTGGGAGTTGGTCTACAGTCTTATATTATTCTGTATTTTTTAACACAGACTTGATGGAATAGCAGGAGTATTAAAGCATACAAACCACACCTACGTGGGAGGTATTGCAAGCTATGAAGGATAATATATTTTATTTTGTTATTTACACTGTTGTTATGTTCTTTGTGTAACAGTCTGCTTCTAATGCCATCAGTCAACAATTTACACACGGCCATGCTATGGCAAGCAATCTGCAGTCCTTAACTCCTCTGTTTCCACAGCACTTTAATCATAGAATATTTGTCCATGGTTGGCACCATATGGGTAACCTGACATCCTACTTGAGTCTTCAGGAGGGAGTGACAACACACTGCAAATCACAGAATGAGCTTTAATTTCAGTAAATATCTTGTCTTTTTTTTGCTTTGATTTTTTTTTCCTTAAGAGACATTAATCTGGTTGAGCTCATGCGCGTCCAACATCTTGGCTTGCCTGGATAGCATTGAGTAAAGAATTTTCTTGTACTGCGTATGAAATACATAATGAAGTTAATTTATATAATCAATAATAAATCAATAATAATAATAAAAGAAGATCAACAAGAAGTTTTCTGGGGCAGTGCACACACACCTGGTTCCAGAGGGGCTGAGTCCAGGTAGGAGCCCTCCTTTCATCCTGCAGCATGGCAGCTCTCAGCAGCTCCAGGCCCTGCTCACACTCCCTCTGTGTTTCTGCTGCAGGAACAGTTCCTTGAGCCATGGCATCTCTGCTTCCAGTGCCTTCTCTACAGAGACAAGATTTTGTTCAGAGATGCTCAGCATTGGATGAGAACCTCACTCAAGTTGGTGTCCATCTGTCATCTCTGGAGACGTGAGGCCACAAGAGCTGTCCCTGCCCAGGGACTGCTCCAGCAGAGCTGGTCCTTTGCTGTCAGTGAGTGTCGGCCTCATCTTCACAGAGAAGCTGGAAACCAAGGCCTTGTATCAGCCTTTGTCCAGGAACTGTGCCTTCTGACCTTCCTACCACCAATAAAATCTCCAGTGCCAACTCAGATCTCACTGACCCCAGCACTGCCAGGCAGCAAGGAATGGGGCCATCCAATAGCCTTTTAGCACCTGAGAACAGCACCTCCCTCACTACCAGCTGGGCAGAACTGGGGTCGGCTCACTGTTCTGGGGTGGCTGAGAGGATCCTGGTGCCTGGCCAGTCCAGCTGGACTGGGACAGACCAGAGAACAATCCAGTCCCATTTACATCAGAGTGAAGATATCTATAATCAGCTCAGAGGATGCCATGGGAGCAGCTGTGGTGCAGCCTTGTGAGGTGCTGCTGAGAGATGCACCCTGATATCTACTGTGGGAATACAAGAAAGACTATTCAGAGCAGAAGCTGTAGAGCAAGATAAACAGCAATCTATCAGCCAGGGAGCATCAGGATCCTGAAGAAATTCTCCAGTTGGCAGCCAAAGGTCCAGGCAGGGAAAGTGTTCCCAGACACAAAACTCCTCCCCATTACAATCTCAGGCCCCAGATTCTCAGAGCTGACACCAAAGATGCTGTGGGAGCAGCCATCAACTAGTCACAGGTGCTGGGAGCTGGACTCAGAATTGCACATCAGCCAAAGAACATCGGGGTCACCAAGGGATTACCCAGCAGCTGATTGAAGAAGTGGTACAGGCAGCAAGGGAGGGCCAAGACATGAAGCCGCTTCCCTGTTGACTTGTAGGGCTTTGGAGTCCCAGAGTCAACCTCAAAGATACTATGGGACCAGGTACAGGAGGAGAGGGCCAACCTGACTGCAAAGCCTTTCCTGGGTACAATGTTGAGCTCACAATGGGTCCCAGAGACACCACAGGAGCAGTTGTGTGCCGATCCCTGTAGGATTAAGGATCTCAAAGAAAAGTTCTCTCAGCGGGATAGTGAGAGATGGTATATTTGAATGGATCTTACACAGATGGTATATATGCGATGGTACAAAGAAATAGTACAAAGAACAAAGGCTCACCTCAGATGACGAAGGCTCACAGGACTCCACACGGGGAGGGATCTCCAGGAAGAGGTCCTTCCCTGGTGGAAGCCAGCCCTTAAATGGGGCTTGGGGGGAGGTGGAGCCAGGCTCCACCCCCCTCCAATCACACAGGTATCAGTACCTTCACCTGTGCCCCATGGCTGACTCAATGCTCACCTCAGGTGATCAATCAGTGGCTCAGGCTGTGATTCAGTAGTTTCCCTACAATCCCACATGCTGGCTCCAGCCCACAGAGGTCATTGCAATAAAACTTGGAGTTTCCATATGTTTTTGTAAGTTTTATTCTTCTCTGTCTTTCCTGAGGTGGGCAGCATTAGGGGCTGGTAGCACAGAGTTATCTTCTCTCCAGCCCCTAACCTATACCTTCCTTCCCATGGCCCAGTCTAGGCAGAGCTGGGTTCCAGCCCTGATTCTAGTAGGTTGCAAGGCTTCCAGTCCCCACAGGACAAATCTGCACTGGCAGGGGCAGCTCATTTTTGGGGGTGTTTTGGACCTTGGGAATGTTACTGTGTTCAGAGCATGTGGGCAGTCCTAGGGCTGAGGAGTTCAGAGCTCAAAAAATTCAGGAGACTTATTATTAATTGTATTATTTCCTCCTTTTGGTTGGTTTTTATCTGTTGACATACAAAAAAAACCAAAACACCTCCATTTGGTTTTTGCACCCAAATTCAAACAAGGTCTGGCTACCAGTGTCCAGTGGGAAGTTAAAGAAGGCATCCTATATGAGGGGTATGGGGTATTTGTAGTACAAGCTCTGCTGGGCCACATAAAACCTGTGAGTGGCAGGTAGGACGTACCTGGAATAACTTTTCAGTGAAATTCAGACTCATTAACCATCTATCTTTTGCTTGTATTTCTATGTTTAAAAATATACATAATTAATGTGCTAACACATAAGTATGTAAAATATATTAAAGTAGTATTTATAAATGACTATTCAAAAGAAAGTTGAACACTGAAATCTTTTAAAAGAGATGATAATTAATTCCGATAGTTTTTAGTGTACAGTTATTCAGAAAGTTGGATATTGCAAACATTACAGCCAAAACAAAACAAACAAACAAAAAAAACAACCACAAAACAACAAAAAACAACCTGGTGATCAGCTAATGAACTCTGAATCCTGAAATCAGTGCCAAGCAAAGGGCCATTGTCTAATCAAGCCCAATAAAGGATTTAGGGCTTTCAGCTACTTTCAAAGGCAGAAGAGGTCAGCAAGTGCACAGAAACATGCAGCATCAACTCTATTGGCATAATGAGCTAAAACACTGCTTCTGTCTTTAGTAAACACATTAGCACATAAGCAAGGAAATTAAATGTCATTTCAGCACGGAAGCATGATTTAAGCAGTAGTAACTTTTCATAAATATTCTGTGTCTAGCTTATAAGAAATAGCTCATAATACCAAAGCTGTGTACAGCTGAACAGCTAATATCTTTAAAAACAGAGTTGTGAAAATCTGCATATTTAATTATTAAGCCCATTTTATTTATAGCAGTCTTTCTAACAGAGATGGTTGAAATAGCAAAAAGTGCAAATAAAGTCACAGAAAACTAATGACATTCTCAAAGGACTAGTTTAAAATAAACTTACTGCCATTCAAACCTAGGAGTACTCTCAACAAAATGAAATTATGAATATTATATAGGTATGATAGATGAATACATAAGAGGTAAATAATTTTTGTTTTCCTGAGTGGTACTCTCAGGTGTTCTAAAGTCCTGCTATTGAACTGAGTTAGGAACCTGTTTTGCACACAGGCTATTCATGCACAGAGGCTATTCTTACACAGGGAATGAGAAAGAACAGAGCACAATCACCTGAAAATGAATGAGTACAGATGTCAGTGTCTTTTCATGTGAGCTAAATGAAGCACCAGCACCAGTTTGGAGAGACTGCCCCTAATCTGAATGGTTTCATTTGAGGTAAAGCTTCAAGAACAGGCATGATCTGATGGTATTCAACAGCTCATTGCACTGACATGTCAATCATCTTTACCACTGACAGTAAGCAAAGTGAACAAGGATAAAATAGAATAAGATTCTGATGAATTTAGAGTTAGGGACAGGAAAAGTGCTTGCATAAGAAGGTGATCTTACACAGATGTGTCTCTCAGATACAATGTTCTGAAAATAGTCTCCTCTTTAAGGGATGACTCAGCGAGTGATGATCTTAGGTACAGAAAAATATTTGTTTTTACAGTTTTCTGCACATTTTCACGTTAAAATTGAACAGATCCTGACTAGAATCCTTGCAAAACTAAGTATACTGGTACATTTTTAAATGTAAGTCAGAAAACATTTGAAATCTAAATTTGATTGCTTGTTGGAGACATTTTTCTATGCATCACTGGGTCTTGACAGTGTTAACACATAAAGCTTTTTCCCTTCAGTGCAATACCAGAATTTTATTCAAAGATGATATTTTTTATTTATTACTCTTGTTCAGAGGGAAAAAATGGACCTTTAATTCAAGCTTCAAAAGTGCTGCATGACTACTTAGCTAACACAACACTAGGGAATAGTACCCTCCATCAAGCAAAGCAAAAATGACTGAAACTATCTAAAAAGTGTTACAAGAGATTTAAATAAAAAATAAAAGTACATTGCCTTATGGCAGATATCATTGAGCAAAATGATATCCAGTTCTGACTTTAGAAGTAGACCTAGTACTTTGTGGTGACTACATCCTATGCAGTATTCAACATTTTGTCCTCTATAGATGCTTTTTCCTTCTTTGCAGTCAAAATTTTGTTTTTCACAGTGTTTTCTATGAAATTTTGACAGAAATTATTTGCCGAATTTCATTTTGCTTTACAACCATGTGACATGGACATACTAAGTAAGATTGTACACTGGATTAGTTCAGTACTGACTGTGTGCTGTGTGGAAAATGCAGTACTGGACAAAATGTAGGATGCATTTCTTCACTACTTTTCCACCACAGAGGCATTGGTTACTGGTTGTGTATAGTATCTTTTCTCATTCTTATACATTTAGTATATCTTATCACACTATTTTTTAGAAGACCTGCTATTGTCATTCACACAAAAAAAATCAATTGAATTTTTGGTTGTACTTCTTCAGATTCAGCTTAAGTTTATAGGCGCAGCAAAATCTAGTAGCATGGAAGGAACACAAAACATTTTCAACTCAGCCTTCAATTTGGTAGCTAGGTTATGTTACAAGGAAGAAAAACAATGGACATATACTCTGAACATGATGTTTAATGTTGTATAAATCATTATATAGGTGTGTGTCTAAACTGTATTTCAAAAATTAAGCATGCAATTTTTTGAAACATTTGATTTGTTAGTGATTTCTTCCCCACCATCTGAAGAACATAAAAATAAAGATATTCACTATTATCTTTTCTGTTCAATTGTGTCTGTGCTATAGCTGAGATCTAGCTCAGCAGAAAATGGAATAAGTTAGAATAAATTTACTTACAAATAAATTTAAATAATAAAAATAGGCAGT